>NIVC01002175.1:0-27144 GCA_002269645.1 Macrostomum lignano | reverse complement strand
GCAGCAAATCGAGCACTTTAAATCGAAAGAATAAATGTACCTATTGGAAGAATTAAAGCTGAGGTATGGGTGTTGCCTGTCAGATAACTCGATGCAGCAAGATTTAATCAAGTGTTTGTCTTTGACTTTGAAAAGAATGCGAGAGTGAAGCGAGAACTTTTGATGAAAATAAAAGCAAACTTAGTCAAGTAAAGTCATTCAAATCGGCACTGCTATGTTGTTTAAAAAATTATATTTATTTGAAAAATTAACCATCCTAAGAGCTACCTTGGTAGCATAAAATTGGGAGACAAATTTGAGTAACTTTCTCATTTAAAATCCTCACAGCATCCAGACCCGCTCAGCTTTACAGCTTCATCCAGACCCACTCAGCTTCACATCTAGCTTCATCCAGACCCACTCAGCCTCACAGCTTCATCCAGACCCACTCAGCTTCGCAGCTTCATCCAGACCCACTCAGCTTCGCAGCTTCATCCAGACCCACTCAGCTTCACAGCTTCACCCAGACCCACTCAGCCTCACAGCTTCATCCAGACAAACTCAGCCTCACAGCTTCATCCAAACACACTAAATAAACTGGCGTGGCCTGTGCGCAGCTTTTTACTCACCTGGTCTTCAAAAACCAGGAGTTCTAACTAGTCACCTGTACAGCAACCCGACGTCGGCAACGGTCTAAATTGCACCGACGTTCGGCCGACATATGACGTCGTTAATGTTAATATTTATTAGGTCAAACAGAATAATTTTGGCCTTGGGTTGACGCTTTCGACAGGGGCGTCGATCGCCACCAGGGGGGAACAGGGGGACATGTCCCCCTCTAGATCCTCCCATTAAAAGTTATGGGGGACATGCCAATGCTTTGCCCCCCCCCTCACCCCGCCTTTGTTGACTTGTTATGGAAATCAATAATTTTGCTTCAGGGCAACAAAACATATTTAGTGCCTGCGGCCAAAATGATTGTTAACAGCATCAATTCCTAAAATAATGTACATGTAGAATTCTTGGGCTTTGTCCCCCCACCATGAAATCCATGGCGACGCCCCTGGACATCGACGTCACTGCAGGGTTAGGGTATTTTAAGTATATGAACTCAAAGTGTGCAATAATACGGTAGTAGTGTGACACCCAGACATTTGTATTTTCTCTAGTTCCATCTATCAGGAACTGTACGTGTTTTACCCACTCAGTTCAGTAAAACGTGACACTTGACAGATTTACTGAACTATCTTGGCAACTCACACTGGGGTACCTGCAATGCGTGCCTAATTTAGCAGGGCTTGCATGTCAGTAGGACGAACAGAAGTATAAAATGGATACAAGCCAGGCTTAAGGGCAATATTTTCTCGTTTAAGCTGATAAATTTAAACCAACTTTAAGCGTTTATCAAAAACATTGGTTTGGCGAATTATTTGTATAGCTAGACTCTTTGGTACTTCTCGTGTGGTAAGTTAATCGGCAAAAATACTTCGGACCTTGCTTTTGCAGGGGCATACTCAGGAATTTTTATGTAAGGGCCTCATGCATAAAGGGGCGCCAACATTCTGTAAGACCAGAATTGCGAGAGAAATACACACTCAAAGGCCAAATTTAGTCGATATATATATTTGTCACGCACGAAGTATTCATGTACATGTATGTAATCGATATTGACGCAGGTAAATAAAAGCGTGCCCAACCCCCCAGCGCAGGCCAACCCCAGAACAGCAAACACAAAACTCACAATTCGAATGCTTGGTGTCTTGGTGGGCGCCCTGCTGTCTGTTGGTGGGCGCCCTGCTGTCTGTTGGTGGGCGCCCCTGTCCCTTGTGCTTGTGTCTTGGTGGGCGCCCTGCTGTCTGTTGGTGGGCGCCCTGCTGTCTGTTGGTGGGCGCCCCTGTCTCTTAATAGTGGGTCCCCCTGTCTCTTAATAGTGGGTCCCCTGTCTCTTAATAGTGGGTCCCCCTGTCTCTTAATAGTGGGCCCCCTGTCTCTTAATAGTGGGTCCCCCTGTCTCTTAATAGTGGCGTCCCCCTGTCTCTTAATAGTGGGCCCCCTGTCTCTTAATAGTGGTCCCCCTGTCTCTTAGTGGGTCCCCTGGGTGGGTCCCCCTGTCTCTTAGTGGGCGCCCCTGTCTCTTAGTGGGCGCCCCTGTCTCTTAGTGGCCGCCCCTGTCTCTTGGTGGCCGCCCTTGTCTCTTGGTGGCCGCCCCTGTCTCTTAGTGGCCCCCTGTCTCTTGGTGGGCCGCCCCTGTCTCTTAGTGGGCGCCCCTATCTCTTAGTGGCGCCCCTGTCTCTTAGTGGGCGCCCCTGTCTCTTAGTGGCCGCCCCTGTCTCTTAGTGGCCGCCCCTGTCTCTTAGTGGGCGCCCCTGTCTCTTAGTGGCCGCCCCTGTCCTTGGTGGCCGCCCCTGTCTCTTGGTGGGCCCCTGTCTCTTAGTGGCGCCCCTGCCTCTTAGTGGGCGCCCCTGTCTCTTAGTGGCCGCCCCTGTCTCTTGTGGCCGCCGCTGTCTCTTGGTGGCCGCCGCTGTCTCTTAATAGTGGTCCCCCTGTCTCTTAATAGTGGGTCCCCTTGTCACTTAATAGTGGGCCCCCTGTCTCTTAATAGTGGGTCCCTCTGTCTCTCAGTGGCCGCCCCTGTCTCTTAGTGGGCGCCCCTGTCTCTTAGTGGCGCCCCTGTCTATTAGTGGGCGCCGCTGTCTCTTAGTGGGCGCCCCTGTCTCTTAGTGGCGCCCCTGTCTCTTAGTGGCCGCCCCTGTCTCTTAGTGGGCCCCTGTCTCTTAGTGGCCGCCCCTGTCTCTTGGTGGGCGCCCCTGTCTCTTAGTGGGCGCCCCTGTCCCTTGGTGCATGGGCACTCCTGTCTCTTAGTGGGCGCCCCTGTCTCTTAGTGGCTGCCCCTGTCTCTTAATAGTGGGTCCCCCTGTCTCTTAGTGGGCCCCCTGTCTCTTAATAGTGGCTGCCCCTGTCTCTTAATAGTGGGTCCCCCTGTCTCTTAGTGGGCGCCCCTGTCTCTTAGTGGGCGCCCCTGTCTCTTAGTGGCCGCCCCTGTCTCTTAGTGGGCGCCCCTGTCTCTTAGTGGCGCCCCTGTCTCTTAGTGGCCGCCCCTGTCTCTTAGTGGGCCGCCCCTGTCTCTTAGTGGCCGCCCCTGTCTCTTGGTGGCCGCCCCTGTCTCTTAGTGGCGCCCCTGTCTCTTAGTGGGCGCCCCTGCCTCTTAGTGGGCGCCCCTGTCTCTTAGTGGGCGCCCCTGTCTCTTAGTGGCCGCCGCTGTCTCTTGGTGGCCGCCCTGTCTCTTATAGTGGGCCCCTGTCTTTAGTGGGTCCCCTGTCTCTTAATAGTGGGTCCCCTGTCTCTAATAGTGGGCCCCTGTCTCTAGTGGCCGCCCCTGTCTCTTAGTGGGCGCCCCTGTCTCTTAGTGGCGCCCCTGTCTATTAGTGGGCGCCGCTGTCTCTTAGTGGGCGCCCCTGTCTCTTAGTGGGCGCCCCTGTCTCTTAGTGGCCGCCCCTGTCTCTTAGTGGGCGCCCCTGTCTCTTAGTGGCGCCCCTGTCTCTTAGTGGGCGCCCCTGTCTCTTAGTGGGCGCCCCTGTCTCTTAGTGGGCGCCCCTGTCTCTTAGTGGGCCCCCTGTCTCTTAATAGTGGCGCCCCTGTCTCTTTAGTGGGCGCCCCTGTCTCTTTAGTGGGCCGCCCCTGTCTCTTTAGTGGCGCCCCTGTCTCTTTAGTGGCGCCCCTGTCTCTTAGTGGCGCCCCTGTCTCTTAGTGGGCGCCCCTGTCTCTTAGTGGGCGCCCCTGTCTCTTAGTGGCCGCCCCTGTCTCTTAGTGGCGCCCCTGTCTCTTAGTGGGCGCCCCTGTCTCTTAGTGGGCGCCCTGCCTCTTTAGTGGCGCCCCTGTCTCTTAATAGTGGCGCCCCTGTCTCTTTAGTGGGCCCCTGTCTCTTAATAGTGGGCCCCCTGTCTTAATAGTGGGCGCCCCTGTCTCTTAATAGTGGGCCCCTGTCTCTTAGTGGGCGCCCCTGTCTCTTAGTGGGCGCCCCTGTCTCTTAGTGGGCGCCCCTGTCTCTTAGTGGCCGCCCCTGTCTCTTAGTGGCGCCCCTGTCTCTTAGTGGCCGCCCCTGTCTCTTAGTGGCCGCCCTGTCTCTTAGTGGGCGCCCCTGTCTCTTAGTGGCGCCCCTGTCTCTTAGTGGCCGCCCCTGTCTCTTAGTGGCCGCCGCTGTCTCTTAGTGGGCGCCCCTGTCTCTTAGTGGGTCCCCTGTCCTTTTATGGGCCCCCTGTCTCTTAATAGTGGGTCCCCTGTCTCTTAATAGTGGGCCCCCTGTCTCTTAGTGGGCCCCTGTCTCTTAGTGGGCCCCCTGTCTCTTAGTGGGCCCCTGTCTCTTAGTGGGTGCCCCTGTCTCTTAGTGGGCGCCCCTGTCTTTAGTGGGCGCTGCTGTCTCTTAGTGGGCCCCTGTCTCTTTAGTGGGCGCCCCTGTCTCTTAGTGGACCGTGGTGCCCCTTACTCTGCGTAAGCCACGGTAGTTTAGCTGCCAATGTTTTAAAAGTTCGCTACTGAAAGCACGAGTTTTGTAAATACCGTTTCAGTAGATTATGTACCTTGTGCGTGCATTTTAACCAAGTGCGATTCCTAAGCCACTCTGATTTACTCACGGAATAAAAACATCACTTGAATCGCAGGCTGCGCTGGTCCTACAACTGCATTGTCCTGAGTACCATTTGATCAATATGACGACTGCAGTCGGTCCGCCTGCAGCAGCGCAGTTACAGAATGAGAGATCAGAGGAAGCCTGCTTGTTGAAGCCAAACGAGGCAATTTCGAAGTTTCCATCAAGCACATTCAGCAGGCCTTCAGTTTGGAAAGAGACGATGAGGGTCGAACTGCGGCTCACTTTGCCGCCATGAAACCAGGAGGCTTCCGTTTGCTCGAGGAACTGTCTCGCAGTGCAGGACTTTCTTGTCTTGACATGGAAGATGAACACAAAGCAACTCCGCTTCATTACGCCACCGCAAGCTACTCGCTCGAGCAACTCAAGCAACTCTGGCCGAACGTGCTTCGTTTTTTATGCAGCTACCGGCTCAGAGACAAATACGGAAACACACTGGCCCATTGTGCCGCTCGGAACTGCAGCCACGAGGAGGTCATTCTAGAAATTTTACGAGCATCAGACGGCAACCAGCGGACCAACTGGCCTGTCACAAGAGGATTTATGCTGTGGAAGAATAGCAAAAAACAGACCGTGCTTCACATAGCCATGGAGCACTGCAGTGTAGAGACCGCCAAGACTTTTCTAAATCATGCATTGGAATCTGATGAACTCGGTGCTCCTAAAAATCTGGTTGATGACGAGGGCGACACTCTCGCTCACTATGCAGCTAGGAACCAGCACGTTCATTTGGATGCATATTCAGGGAAACAGCATGACAGCTTTTCAATTCAGTGGCTCTGGCATGTTGGGGACAAAAGTGCTTGAATTGGAAGAATGCCAACGGTCAGTCAGTGATGCAGGCTATCATTAAGTACCTGCCTGACAGCGCAGCAGAACAAATGGCTGACATAGTCTCACTGGAACTGTTTAGACCCGATAAGTCCGGTAACACGGTTCTGCATTACACTGGGCTGTATGGGAAGCCCAGGACTTTCATGAAAATTACCAGACGGATGGTCATGACGCCAGTTGAAAATTTCGCTGAGAAAATAACAGAAGATGCCAATAACGACGGCCAGACACCGATACATTTTGCTGCGCAGGACAAAGGCGTTATGGACTTTCTCAAAGAAACAAGCGACATCAACTGGTACTCAAGCAAGCAGGACCGATTCGGCAGGAACATGCTGTTTTACGCATGCATGGGCTGGAATTTCGAGTTTCTTCTCGCTACTGATGCACCTAAGAAGGACTTTCGAATTTGTGACTTGGAAGGAAACAGCCTACTTCATGCTGTCATGCTCGGCAGTGGAAATAGCGAGTCAATCAAGAATTTCAATGCCGCTGTCCAAAAGCTGATCAACAACTTTGGCATCGATCAGAGAGCTGAGAACATTCTGGGACAAAACTGGCTTCAGTGCAGTCGCCTGAATGAAGACGTTCTTAAAGCCGTGCTATCATCGGCTTCAAAGCATGTCAAAGTGTCACTAAACTTGAACGCTTACAACTCGTCAGGTTTTCATATTCTTCATTTCTACTCTGGCAGGTATTCTCTAGAGAACATTGTTAACGTATTTAAGACCCAGTTGAACACAAAGTCGTACAAACTTGTAAGAGAGCAGGTCCTGAAAGGCCCCAGACTCGGCGCCACCTGCCTACACTTTGCTTGTCAAGCTGCTCACAAGAACAACATTGACTTTCTTTTGAAGAAGCGGCTAAGACTTACAGATTTAGACAGCGCAGGGCTCACTTGCATTGACTATGCAGTTGAAGCCGGCAAGCTAGAAAGCCTTTTAGAGGCTCTCGAAATCCGCGTAGTTGACGCGCTTCGTTTTATTGACCCAATCCGATGGTCGCTAGAGCTACCTGACTATGACAGCGCATGTCATGTGCTGTCTGTGGCAGACAATGGATCAACGGTTTCCACTCTGGAGCAGCAGCCTCTTGTGGTATCAAAACAACAGATGCTTTTTGCAGACGCATTTCGCCAAGCTTGGTACCTAGACTCTTCTGTGGCTTTCAGAAGTGCACTCAGACTAAATCTTATTAGTCCAGACGCGGAAACAAAGTTCCTCGACTATCTGGTTGAGCAAAGTCGATCAAATCTGCTTCCAGGCTGTCAGCAAACAAATTCGCAGTCGGAGCTTCAAATAGTTGATATCGCCCTGAAAGCTGGCAAGTTCGAGCTTCTACCAGATCTTGTCATCACGAGACAGTTTGACCTGATTCCTGCATGCCTGCGTCTGATCATACAGCTGCAAAATCAGCGGGGTGAGACTTGCAGCGGATATGAGCAACTCGAAAACCTATATAAAAGAGTAATAAGAGTTCTCGTCGTTGTCGTCAACCATCTGTTTGAAAATGCTAGCTGGAGCGAGAAACAGATGCTATTCCGGTACATCCGGGGCAACATTTGTGACGACCAAGCTCAAGCTGGTGGGCCTCGTTTTCCTGGAGCGAACTGTAGTACTTGTGAAATTTACCACACGGCTACGAGTGTCACCATCATGGATCTGATTGAGGAGGCCGACTGCGACGAGCTCCTAGCAACAGATTGTCTTCATAGGATGGCCAATGATGAATGGCGATCTTCGTGTTATGAAAGGCGAGGCCAAGGAACAAGTTCCAGCTCCTGGATTTATAGCTTCGGACTTGCAATGTTGTTTTATGCGCGTCTAGCCGTCCATGCAGTGTTCCTACTTTACTTTTCGTGGTACACAACTGACTTTGCGCGGACTTTTAACTCATGGACAATTGACGCGATTTTAACAGCCTTTGCTTCGTTCTTCCTAATTCTACAAGTGATCGATGTTGTCATGGCTTTGATGCCTCACACCTGCCGCAGATGCGGGACCAGCGCCAGACCAAGAAGACTTGGAAGCTGTCCGCCGTACTGCAGAGACTTCTCTAACTTGATAGACTGGTGTGCTCTTATTCTACTCTGGTTGGGAATAATTTGGAAGTGGTGCATCTTTCTCAGGCCCACTGATATCACCGTGTACGCTTGTCAAGCCACAATGTCGGCCTCATGTCTGTTGTTTGGACTTCGGCTAATTGCTTTCTTGAACTTTTCATCGACAGTAGGACCCATGATCGCTATGATGAAGTGCGTTGTTCTGAAAGACTTTCTGCCTTTTCTAAGCATCGTTGGAATTATTTTTTACTCATTCGGAGTTTTCTACTTCAACTTGTTGTTTCCTGTGACTACGTCAGTGCAGAGTGAGCTCAGTGCGAACACCTACTGGTGGCGAGTGATTCTACAGATATTCACCCTGCCACTTGACCTGCTGTTTACAAAATTTGACCAGATCAACTTCGACACACCGCGTAGCGGCCTCGACCAGTCTGTAGGATCAGTTGCCAACGCGATCGGGCTCTCCTGGTTTCAAAATCTACTCGTGTTTGTCTTTCTCAGCCTGGTAAACATCGTGATGCTGTACCTGCTCATTGCCAGGTTCAGTAGCCGCGTCAATGAAATGCGTGACAAAGCGGTCGGGCTGTGGAGGCGGTCGTATTTTGAGCTGCTGCGTGAGCATCAGAGACGAGTGGCGCTCTTTACCTGCTGGTCTTGTGGCTGCTTCAGACGGTTGAAAGTTGATTGTGACAATGAGGTACGTCTGTTTGTTGTTGTTTATTGTAGTCACCACGGGAAAAGACAGTAGAAATATTGTCCTCCCAGTAAAGCTATATGTGGCGGACAAAGATAGTAATCGGTTTGCTTTTTGGACGCCAAAATGAGTGCCTGCAGTTAAAAAAATCAGTGTACTAACGACACTGATCCTAAAATATAATGTATGGTTTGTTCGTTTAGGAATTTTTCCCACCTTCCACCTTCCCTTGGACTTAATTTCTACATGTATTCGCGGTTGCAAGACGTAAGTATGCACTCAGTTCTGCAGCTATGTGCGTATATTCTACACTGCAACAGACAATGAAAAGTAAGTGACGCAATTATTAAATCCTATGCTCGTAATACAATGTGCATCATTGCAATCCAGATGCACGAAACACACGTAAATCGATAGAACTAACGAAAATGATTTACCTTGGCGTATTATCAAAGCCTCACATTCGTCATGTAACTCACTCGCAATATAAACCCCTCGCTAGGGCTGGTGGAACAATGAGCATCAGTACCCGCTGGAGTACCTGCGTTATCTTGGCTTCCAAGCCAACCAGCTCCGCCACCTGCGCTACCAGCTGGCCAGTCTCTTGGAGCATCAGCCGCATTTGCGCTCGGCATTCCAGCCGGCATTGCCGATGACAAGCGGTCAGACTTCCAGAATGCCGCAAGAAAATCGACGATATAATAATGCTCAGAAACCAAAAAGCTGCCTGCCTGTCGCTACTCAGACTGCAAGGAAGAAAAGGGGTTGAAGCGAATCTATGTGGAAAAGATTATTAACGTCCATGACAGGAGATTTTCAATGTCCATGTACAAAGAGAGACCTAAGTAGAACAAATTATCCACATCCACGTAGAGAAGATTGTTCATATAGATGTACGGAAGATTGTCAATGTCTAAAAGAGGAGATTATCAATATCTTTGAGTTGAGATTATCTATATCCATGGGATGAGACTAATAATGAGAATGAAAATCCATTTGAGATCATGTGAGATTATCCACATCCATGTAGAGTAGATTACTTAATCTAGGAGAGGAGATTATCCAACCCATGAGAGGAGATTATCTCTAAATATGAAAGAAGATTATCCAGATCGATGAGAGGACATTGTCCATATTCATGAGAGGAGATTTATCCATATCCATGAGAGTAGATTATCCCTCTGTCTATAGGGAGAAAGAAGCAATTATTTTTACCCCTGCATAGAAGATAATCTATTCAGAGGAGATTATCTTTTCAGAGGAGATTATCTATTCAGAGGATATTATCTATTTAGAGGAGATTATCTATTCAGAGGAGATAATCTATTCAGAGAAGATTATCTATTCATAAAAGATTATCTATTCAGAGAAGATTATCTATTCATAAGAGATTATCTATTCAGAGGAGATTATCTATTGAGAGTATCTATGCGGAGAAGATTATCTTACCGCGAATTGGAAGTTCTGCATGACTACGGCGCCTCCTGTTTTAGTGTCCAAATAAAAGGTTTGCTGCTTCTCTATGGTTTACTCAAAAAATCTTATTTAACTTTCAACTGCCCAACGCTGACTTGCAGCGAAACTGTCCGACCCATATTTAGAATTATTATTCTCGATTAAAATCTTAAATACAAATTAATTGGAGAGAACATTTAGATTGCTAAAATTCAATGTTAAATAATTTGTAAGCGTGGAGAAAATAATAATTCGTCATTGTTTCCTTGCATCAATTCTTTCTTATTTACTGATGAACAATTAGAACGTAAACAAATTGATAAAATAATTTTCTGGTATCCTAGTTTGTCCAATAATAGCTGAATTTCATCATCGTTATGTATTAAAAAGTCTTAATTTTTTAGAACGATGTTCAAATTAAGCGCAGTCTTAATACTCGTAAATAGCATTTACGAGCTAAATTCAATTGCACGTGAAAATAAGGTAGTAAGAAAACAAAAGCCAACAGAAAAATATACGAGGAGTGAAACTCCTCCTACGGAGGAGAAAGGGGAAGAACTCCCACCGCCAGAATTCCATTACCTGAAATCCATCAGCTGAAATCTCATGACTTGAATCTCATCTTCCAAATCGTCTCCAAATCCTCTACAAAACCTATCAAATACTTACTGAGTTGCAAGTAGTCTAGGCAACATACAAACCAACAGACAAACAAAGAAACATCGCACCAGTTTTAGTATTAAGAAGAATAGCATAATTTTTATTTGTTGCCATTGCGTTTCGTTAATCATATAGACGTCATCAGGGTCTATTCAATCCAAGTGATCCCAAAACATATCAGTATACGTCGTATTTATGAACAACAAGCTGTGAAGTCCGAAGACGGGTCAATACAGTCCGGTAAAGTTTCAAAACGAGCCTAAGTACAGAACGGCGGGAGATAGATAGTAGACTCACGGCACTGCTCACAGTATTCTGAGCTCACGCTCCACCCCTTGCCACAATACAATGACATGAAAGCAAGGTGGAACTATACGCTTCTTTTGGGACACGTGCAATAAATTCTCTTAATACCATCTAGTTAAAGATATGAGTAGTTGAGTAGTTTCTCTTACCCCTAGAAGTGGTATACACCCGTAGAAAAACGACTAAAATACTGGCAAGGTACAGTTCAACTATATACCGTTGCCAGGTTGCTTAAGTAAAGAAGAGGCAACGAATGAATGAGTTCTTTGTATCTTTTCAACCTTCTTATAAACCCATAAAAACTTTGAGGCAGCTATTTTTCTAGCAAGCATTATCAAAGCACATTGGTGCTGCTGGTTGCTGTATTGCTTTTTACATTTTCTCCTTTAAATTCGAAGTTAGTTTCCCCCGAAAAGCGAACTAAAAGTGTACTAGAGGTAAGCATACCGATTTTTTGCATTTGATTATTTTTTATTATTTAATATAAAGATTTAAAAAATCTGACTGAGACCTACAAGCGTTTCTGTGTACTATAACTTATTATGGTTCAGTCTGTTTCATGTACGCTCGTAGTTTAGACCTGAATTTCAATCATACCTTTTTCTAACAAGCCTTCACTATGCTGCTGGGAATGGAAGGCCTAAAGATGGGAGACTTTTGTCGTCAAGTAAATAGGGAAGAGTCGGGAAAACTCGATAGAAAAAGACTCGACCTTTATTGCGATCGTAGAAGAACACCAGCTATGTACGAATACTGAACATTCTTTTGTAATTGGGTAGATTGCTAAAGTAGATGTGCTTTAAACATACTGGCAGTAGTTCCCGTTTGGGCAATGTTAGTAGACAAAGGGATATATGGATATAGATAGAGGCAGGGGGGTTGTGTGCACCCTGGCGCACTTTAAGCGACATAGGCACACAACCGGCGAGAGGCATTACTGCCCATTCCGCCGACTCCCCTGAGCAGGCATACAAGCGCGCGGATACGTACGCAGGCACACACTCACACAGGAGTGTACAGCGGCCCTAACTTTAAATTATCGTTAGGCATGTACACTTCACTGCGCCTTGGGGGGTCGGCTCTCAAGGCCGTTAATTGCACGAGCAGAGCCAAGCCGAGATTCCAATTCAGCCCCAAATTAATGTGACTGCACTTGGAATCGAGCCTGGGTCGCTGGCACACCAGAGCAGCTGCGCTACCGCTGGGCTACGGCCCCCCTAGACAAAGGGATAGATAAAAGGTTTAAAAGTTTCTATATCAGTGTCTCTACAGAGTAGTTAGGATTAGTGAAACGCAGACTTCGTCCACAATTACAATTTGGAGGCGAATTAATTGAGAGTTCGGGTTCCGCTGAGAGTAGCGAGGTAATGCATCTCGAGGTAATGTAGGTAAGAGACACAGGACGCCGACCAAAAGTAGAAGTGAATAAGGGATCCTTATTCAAGGTATTAACTTAATACCTTGTAAAACTTATTGTATGCTTATTAAAAATTGAACATCTGTCTAATTAATGAATACGCGCAATCTTGAGATTTTTGCTTTCATTCTTTATAATTATTAATTAAATATTCCAATATAGAGATTAAAGATCAGACAGTTCGTTTCATAAGAAAGATTTAATAAGGCTGTGATAGTCGGAGAAATATGTAGATGTCTGTGAACTATAGATTTTACTGGTTGAAATCACACTATTGCCTTTACAAACACAACAGTAATACGACTAGTTGAAACCTTATTGCTGTCGCCATACAAGCTGTAGCTATTGCACCTCTTTAGCATCGCTTAGTAGCTGTAGAATAAGCTCACTTTGCATCAGTTGTATTCGTTCCGTACAAAGAGCCGCAACTGTGACAGCAACTCTATAGCAGCTATTTGTTGGGCTCGCTAGATTCAGGCATAGTTGTTGTCATTTTAGTTGCCTGGCCGAAGTGAAATATGATGAATAAAAAGGAGAGGAGAGCGGCAGACCTTAAATAATGAATGAGTCGCTAAAGAGCACAGAACAAACAACATACGGAGTAGATGAGATACAAGCCATAGTTACTACGTTAGGTTTGATAGCGTCGACCGAGTCTGAATTATTCATAATCAATGTATGCTACTGATAAGTAGCAAGCAGAGAATTCTTGGGCATTAGGAAACTTATGGTTAAATAATGATATTCATGAGAATTAGGATTCAAATGTAAATTTATTACGCTGTAATAGAGTAAATACGAGCACACTGAAGTGATTAAGTAGCTCTAACTGCACTGTAAACACTGTACACCGGTAATTCCGAATTCATTTCTCATTAATTATTTTTGATGATTTCGTAAATCTTAGGTAGATTCACTAGCGATTTATTACTCAATTTAAAGTCGTGTGCTTTGACTATCTTGAACATTGTTTGTTGACAATTCTATACTAACTTAGATTGATGGGTAAGCTTTCAAGCCAATCAACTGTTTTTATGTGGTTATCCGATCAATAATTTTGCGGGACAAATTAAAAAAAGGAATGAAACTCAAACTATAAAATGCAAAAACCCATCACAGAAGCGGCAGCCCAGCGCGAGTGCGACTCAGCTGGTTGGATAATGCAGCAGCCGAAGTCGAGCGTGAGTGTTCAAGGAAAGCACGCGGTCTACTATGACAGCAGCTCTTGTGACGAGACCGACGGGGATACCCTGCCACCAGGACTTCCCGACGCGAGGAATACAGCTAGCAAACAATCTCTGAATTCGGAAAAATGTTCGGTTGAGAATTCAGACTTTCAAATGTCTGCAAACAAAGAAAAAGACACAGAAGACCCTCAAGACCCAGAAGACTCAGAAGAGTCTGAAGACCCAGAAAACACAGAAGACCGAAAAGACCCATATTTGGAACTTCTTCAGTTTACAAAAGCAAAAAAATTCCAGAAGGCCCGGAATCTCTTAAAGCGAAATAAAAATTTTCGACCGAAAAACTGGTGAAAGACGATACAGAAGAAGGATGCAAGAGAACTGCAGCGCACTACGCCGCAATGACTCCAGGGGGCGAAAAGACGCTTTTAAAAATTATAGAACACTTCAAGCATAAAAAAAACTGCATGCTGAAAAAAGACAGCCACCGGACAACGCCTCTGCATTACTGTATGAGTTGCTTCTCAAAAGAATCTCTGAAAGAGATTATTAAGATGGTGCAGAAACCCAAATACTTTTACAGAACAAACTGCGATGGCGATACCGTGTTCCATTTTGCCGCCGTCAACTTAAACCGCCCAGAAGAGAAAAATATTTCGACTGATTACTCGTGCGACTCAGACAGCAGCGAAGAAAACGCAGAGAAATGTGAAAAAATGAAGGTTAAAAACCAGGTAATTGACTACCAGGAAACTGTCAACAAGGAAAGTAGCAGCACGGAAAGTGAAAGCGAGGAGGAAAGTGACAAGGAAGAAAGTTTTGGAGATCGATGCGCTCGCTGGATTCGCGGCGCGAGTTCCTGTTGCAGCGGTACTGGTTCTTCTGAAGACAGAAGCAATCCAGCAATGAAGGTTAATAACCAGATAACCAACAACGAGAAAAGTGCCAACAAGGAAAGTAGCAGCAAGGAAAGTGACAACGAGGAGGAAAGTGAGAGCGAGAAAAGTGACGAGGAAGAAAGTTTTGGAGAACGCTGCGTTTGCTGGATTCGCGGCGCGAGTTCCTGTTGCAGCGGTACTGTTACTCCTGAAGACAGAAGCAATCAAGCAGCCAACGAAGGGCAACGCAAAAAATGCGGTAATGAATCGCAAGGTAAACCTATGCCGAACCATAAAACAAATGAAGAACAATCTACACTATTTGGGTTAGTTCTTGCGAAAATAAGTGCACATAATAAAGAAGATACAGAAGCGGAAAGTGCAAAAAAAGTTCTCTTGTTAAAGAACAAAAAGGACCAGACAGTGCTGCATCTGGCTGCAATGCATGCGAGCCCTAAGGAACTCAGTTTTCTACTGAAAACTGCCTGCAATCTCGATAAAGAATGCCTGGAAGCACAGGACAAAGATGGCTACAACTTTTGCCATTATGCAGTTCAGAACGAGAACCAAAATGATAAAATTGTGGACGAACTGTTGTCCGTTCTTGACAAAGTGGACAAAGAAATGGTCTCCACACTGATAGGCGAATACGCCACTACAAATGAAAAATCTCAAAAAACTCAAAAAGTTCAAAAAGTTCAAAAAGCTCAGAGACTCACGCTACTCCAGAGAGCAATCGACAGTAAAAGTTGCAAAGATCAGACGGTAGTAAAAATCTATAAAAAGCTGAAAAGTCTTGGAAACGAAGGTAAGATCGATTTCAAGAAGTACATTGAACAAAGAGACAAGTGTGGAAACACGGCGTTTATTCTGGCTGCAATGAGTTTCAACAAAGAAGAGAAAAAGCACAAAACAGCGAGGAAGTTATTTCATTGCACTGATAGACAGCACTGGTCTCTCATGAATAACCATGGCAAAAGCGCGTTGCATCTCGCATTTCAAAGCTCGAAATTTACGAAACACTTGAAGAAAAAGCACAATGAACTGATTTCTGAGAGCACACTCGACGGAGATGGCAGATCGTGCCTTTTCTACGCGTGCATGGGGTGGAATTTTGATCTTCTTCTGCCCAAAGGAAATGGTTTCAAAATTTTGCCGTGCACGGACTTCGACAAAAATACCCTGCTCCACGCACTGTTCTTCTATACCGGAAAACTTGCAGATGACAGCCAAGACGGACCTGACAAACGTGCTGAAAATTTTATGGAAGTATTTTTGAATATTGCGTCAGTAACCGAAATAGCAGAGGAAAATGACCTCGGTCAGAACTGCCTACACGCTTCGACCCTAACAGAAGATACTTTGGAAAAGATATTGAGTAAAGCAGCTTCGGTAGGAAATGAGGGGAAAGACTCAAAGGAAGACAATACATGCCTCGTCGCGGATTTTCGCAGAGAATTAAAAAAGCTTCTAAAGGCATTAAACGGCTTTCACGCCATCCATTCGTTTGCGAGCAAATACAAACTCAAAAAAGTAGCTCCACTATTGGCCAAACTGTCTGATTCGCCAACGGAGTCCCTGCTGCAGCTTACAGTAAGCAGCGGTCCGCTCAAGGGTGCCACCTGTCTGCACTTCGCCTGCGAGACCAACAATGAAGAGAACATCAAATGGCTTATGCGTCGAAGAAATTGGCAGGCCCTCGCCGCTGCTACGCATTCTGGGCTGACTGCTCTCGACTTCGCCAAAATCATTAGCCGAATGAAAGTTGTTGACAAAACTTTTAAACGCCAGGAAGAGAAATCTAAGTTAGAAATTCTGTGTCTAATCGATCCTGTTCACCACGGACTCCAATTGCCGCGCAGAACTATAGCTCGTCAACTTCTTTTCTCCATGCTGGACAAAGCATCCCGCGATAAAGTTGCCAGAGGCAAAGATAGCAAGCAGAGTAAATTCATTGGAAACGTAAATGTTGAGCTTGGGGAAGGCAATGAAGATGATGAACGCACGGATGAGTGTATCTTGTTCCAGGCGTTAGATCTTGATTCGCCAATCATGTTCCGATGTGCTCTCCGACTGAAACGGGTTACTCGAGAAGTTGAGGCACGACTTTGGGACTACTTGCAGCACAAAAGCAACAACGGAAAAGAACAGATAGAAGAAAGTAAACAGGTAAAAGAAAAAGGAAAGAAACGAGATACCTCATTGGCCAAGTACAAGCAGCTCCCTCGGATCCATTCACCGACCGGATCATCGGAGATGCTGGTAGTTGACGTCGCTCTGTTCCTCAGAAAACTGAAAATCTTGCCGGACCTTATTCTGACACGGCAGTTTGAGTTGATCCCAGTGACACTAAGCCTGCTATTGTACCTGAGGTTGGAAATCGCTAATAGCGAAGACACCACCACGCAAAATCAACTGCTGGAACTTAAAGCAAAGCTCCTTCAAATTGCAGTGAATGCTCTTGAGTGCTTGTACGCTAATATCGATAACGCTAAAGATAAGAAGCTATTAATGAAGTATTTAAACGGAAAAATTGGCAGTTATAAAGAGGAAAAATCTGAAGAACAGCCTAATGGCAATGATCAAACGCAAAGCCAGCCGTCAGACAACAAAAGAGCAAAAAATCTGGCCAAACGGCAAGACAGCAAAAAAGCTGATCAAGAGACAAACTCTGAAGAACAGCCTAATGGCAATGATCAAACGCAAAGCCAGCAGTCTGACGACGAGAAAAAAGTCGTACTCGGCCCAAAATTTCCGAGCCGGTACAAGGAGAACCAACGTTCCATCTACGAAAAGGATACTGAAAAGAACGCTGTGGAGCCAGAAAAGGATACCGTCAATTACTACTCCGTTTACGAAATGGTCAAGCTGCTCGATTCAAAAGATATTTTTGCAACTGAGTGCATCCACCGACTCCTTAAGAAAAAATGGAACGAAGCACCAAAAGACAACTGCCTTTCTCCTAAAACTAACTACTCTATAAACTTCTTTGCATTCATTGCCTTTTTAGTGTTTTTTGCGTGGTACTTGATTGATTTCCGGGTGACTTTTGACTGGGCTATTCCAGACGTGATAATGGCACTCTACCTGGCTTCATTTACGCTGCAAGAATCGTTTGAAATTTACAAGGGCGCTAGCAAACGACACTTTTTGAAAGGCAGCAAAGCATTTATGTTGCCGCGATATTTTAAGGAACAGCTCAATATGTTTGACTGTGCCGCGATTCTATTCCTGTGGATCGGTCTGGTCTGGAAGTGGATCATCTTCTCACACGGCATCTCCTACCCCACTGCCTATTCCTGCCAGATGGTTCTCAGCACCGCATTCTTGCTGTGGGGCTTCCGGTCAGTGTCCTTCCTGAGCTACTTTGAGACCATCGGACCAGAGTAGTAGGGCGAATTATGATACTGCCGCACTAGCACTGGCGAGATAGGCGGCAATGCAAATGTACAGGGAAAAATACACTGCGGAGATATGAGCCCTATCTCTGTGCATTGGGGACGGCCAAGCACTGCAGAGATATGAGCTCTATCTCTGTGCATTGGGGACGGCTAAGCACTGCAGAGATATGAGCTCTATCTCTGTGCATTGGGGACGGCTAAGCACTGCAGAGATATGAGCTCTATCTCTGTGCATTGGGGACGGCTAAGCACTGCAGAGATATGAGCTCTATCTCTGTGCATTGGGGACGGCTAAGCACTGCAGAGATATGAGCTCTATCTCTGTGCATTGGGGACGGCTAAGCACTGCAGAGATATGAGCTCTATCTCTGCTTAACACTGGAGTGATAGGAGGAGAGGCGGCCTATCTCTTTACACTGGAGATGGTTAACACTGCAGAGATAGGAGGAGAGGCGGCCTATCTCTTTGCATTGGGGGTGGTTAACACTGCAGAGATAGGATGGAGTGGGTTAGCTTAGCTGAATGAATGTTAATCTATGTAATTGGAAATAATGTTTGCGAAAGAGCCAATCACAGAGCCCGGAGTGGGATGGGTGGTTTGGGGTGGTTCGGTCGAGGGTATATAAGCCCCGAAACTGACAAGAAAGAATTCTCAATTTTTCAAATCCAAAATTTCATCCGAACTTTTCCTCAGCTTTTAACTTTTGTGAGTTTTCAATTGCGAAAGGAAAATGGACATCTGTGAAGGCTATAAGGCACAAGTCCAGGAGTTTGAAGGACAAAAATTTATCGCTATTCGCAAGTTTTACCGACACGGCAGCACGGCAAGTCTGAAGCCAGGCGTCCCAGGATTCAACCTGAATGTTCACCAATGGAAGAAATTGAAGGAGGTGAAACGCTCACTTGTGATTTCTGCACGCAACAACGAGCCCAAGGTCGTGAAACTCGGCTTCGATAAGTTTGTGGAAGTCAAAGGCGGCATCATTTGGCTCAAACGGCTGCCGGAAGATTGCTGCGAGGAGTTTTTGAGACGAAACGCCGTACCACTGACTCCGCCGCTGTGGCAGAAGCTCTGGAAAATCGCCTCCTGGATCGACGGTCAGCTGGTGGCTCCCTTGAGGAACTCAATGCAGTACGAGCTGGAGTCTGATGAGGAAGAGGAGGAAGAGGACAAGAAGCTCAAGTTGGAGGCTGACCAGGACACGAAGCCCATAATGGAGACTGATGAGGGCGGAGAGCATGCTGATGACGAGGACGTTAGCTCGCCCACAAGGCCGCGCATTGTGACTGAGCCTATCACATCCACACCGATACCTTTGGTTGATTCTGATGCTGGACTGCTTCCGCAGCGGGACACCAACCTTGAGGAAGATCCGGTGTGGTATCAGTTCAGGGCGCATGCAGCGGCTTCGACGGTGAGCAGCAGCAGCAGGAAGCGAAAGCTGCCATTTCAACTTCGTCGGCAGGACGCGATGAGGCTGCCCAATGTTCGCTTTGATAACTGAACAGCTAGAATGCTTTGAATGCATTGGACTAACTAAATTACTTTTAGCTTGCACATGATTATCCAGCCTATATCTGACGGCACTATGCTGTTTTTTATCTCTGCTATTTCTGAAATGCTGGTGTGCGAGTGTTTTAGTGTTCGTTTTTATGGATTGTTTGCTTTCGGAAAATACACCGACTGTTACGATGTTAGAGGTTTCAATCTGACAGTAATAAATTAATTTGCCACTCGTTTCTCTATCATTTAATTGGAATATAAATTTCTACTTAAGAAAAAAATACTGTACAGCTAGAGCAGGTGGATAGGCACGTATCTTGATAAACCCATGATGGAGAAAATTTATTTGAAACCTGAGCAACCGGCTAGTTTTTCTTGTGCCTCAAAGTTGCTGCATGAAGTGAGGCAAAGAGGTGATCGAATATCTGCAAAGAGCATTGAGCAGTGGCTCAGCGAGCAGCCAGTGCACACTCTGCACAAGCCAGCTAGGAGGCGATATCCAAGGGCCCCAATCATAGTGCGCGCAATCGATGATCAGTGGGAACTTGACTTAGTGGAAATGATTCCATTTGCAAAGCATAATAAAGGCTACAAATATATTCTCACATGCATTGACGTGCTCTCAAAATGTGCTTGGGCCAAGGCACTGAAAAATAAATCTGCTGCAGAAGTGAAGTCAGCATTCGAGAGCATACTGAGAAGTTCAAAGCGACAGCCGCGCACAGTTCGCACAGATCAGGGGAAGGAATTTATCAACTCCACTTTCCGTCAATACTGCATTGACAGAGGGATTCTGGCTTTCCCAACTAACAGCGAGCAGAAGGCGGCTGTCATTGAGCGATGGAATCGGACTCTGAAAAGTAGAATGTGGCGCTACTTCACCTACAAGAGCACACTGCACTGGCTTGATGTGCTGCCTAAGCTGGTAAAATCCTACAACAATACCTACCACAGAAGCATCAAAATGGCACCCACTAGTGTCTGCAAAGATAATGAATCTGAAGTGTGGATGAACCTGTACGACGGAAAAGCAGTCGAGACTCTAGAAAAATTAAGGAAGCCTAAATTCGCTGAAAACCAGTCAGTGAGAATTTCCAATGCTCCACGGCTATTCAAAAAGGGATACAAAGCGAGCTGGAGTGAGGAAGTGTACACCGTGGTGAGCAGAGCCCCAAAACATTATCCCTACATGTACAAGATTAAAGACATGCGGGGGCAAGAGATTCGAGGACTCTTCCATGAGCACGAGCTGCAGGCTGTCCCGGACTCACAGCGGCTGTATGTGATTGAGAAGATCCTGAAAACGGAGAAGCGGAAGGGAAAAATTCGCTATCTGGTGAAATGAGCGGGCTACGACTCGACTGGCTGGGTGGATGAAAAAGACTTAAGAAAGGTTTAGCTTTGGCACATCCCTCATCTTGAAGTTTATCATTATAATGCGAACTATTTTGATTAACAGTGAGCATGCTGAAGGTACTCCTAGTGACTTTAATTTTTACCTGCCTTCACCTATTTACTTGGATCGAAATGTGGACTATGAGGCAGGTCTGGCTGAAATCCATCTGCCTGCTGCATGGTTCAATGTTGACGAGCCTTACTGCTTCACTGTCTCAGATGGAAGAGAGCATGAGGCCCTGGTTCTTCAACCCGGACGCTTTGCTAGAGTGGAGGAGCTGGTGGAGCGCCTGAATGAGCTGCTGGCCAACTCTGATTCGCTGTTCTTTGATGCAATGAGTGACAGGGAGTCTGAGATGGAGGCTGATGAGTCCGGCCTGATGGGGCGTAGTGGCAACAGGGAATTCGGTATGAAGTTCGAAATCCACAACTCACGAACTGTGGTGCACAACAACACTGCGAGAGCAGAGCTGTTTCTTCCATCTAGTAAAATTCTGCATTGGCTGGGATTTGGAAACCAGGCTGTGAAAATCCAGCCAGGGAGCCGCGTGTCCGAGCATTGCATTGGCTGCCCGCGCACCAGCTTAATCAATGTGCACTGCAGTATCGTTGAGTCAACTAATTGCAACTGGAGCTCCTTGTTGAGAACAGTTGGAATGAAAGCCGGCATTGAATGGGGCAACTATCAAACAAAAATATTTAAGAAAACAATATTCTTCCCGATTCAACGAATCAGTCTTCTTCACAGCATTCGAGTTCAGCTCCGTGACATCTATGGTTGCCCACTGATTGCACAGACTCACAGCCCTGTTCTGCTTACAGTTCAAATTCAGGAGAAACGCATTCAATGAACTACCAGCAGCTAATCCAGCAATATTCGGGGGTGAGGACAGGACACGAAAAGCCTGCACTCTATGGCTGTGGGAGCTTCCCAGGGATCATGACATACCAGCCTCCGCCAGCGGCTATATCATCATCATCAGCCTCGACGCTTAGCAACGTCAGGCGCAAAAGAAATACTGAAGCAAGTCCGAAACGATTGAAGAAAAAGAAGGGCACCCGAAAGGCAACTGGTGGAAATCGCAGTAAGAGGTCGAGCAAGGCTAGTGGGAAAAAGCTTAAGAATAGGAAGACGAAAGCAAAGAAGAATAGAGCAGGCGGAGGAAAGCGAAAGCGAAAAGTCAGCAAGAAAACTGTGAAACGCGTGCTCGACTCTCTGTCATAGACATGGCTTACGGATTCAATCCCAGACTTGATTTATTTAAGACGCCCGTTCTACAAACCTGCATTGAAAAAGCTACTTATGTTGATATTCACCCAGTTAATTCCATTGTTGCAAACTCTCCCATTGAATTTGACTGCCACCAATCTGCCGATGAATACACAGATCTGCTGAATTCTTTTCTTTATATTCGCTGCCGCCTTGTGAGACTGGATGGGGGTTTGCTGAGGGAGGATGTTCGAGATGGAGATGGCATCATCACCGAGCGCAGAGACAGTGACGTGCACCCAGAAAATTTTGTTCTGTCTACAGCCTTCTCAGATGTAATTGTGAGCATTAACCAGCGAGTGGTGTCTGGTGGAGACCAGCTCTATCCCTACCATGCGTACTTCAAAGCACTAATGAGCTCATCCGATGCCCAGCAACTAAAACTTTACCCTGCTGGCTTCCTGGAGCCGAACTCGGCAGCTGAAGAGCACACGGAGAGCCACAGGGAATCCCAATGGATGGAGTATGCGGGGCCGCTCTTCAGCGATGTTTTCCAGTGCCCAGTGTTTCTGCTAAGCAATCTGCACCTGCACATCAAACTGGTCCCCAGCGATGGGGCCTTTGCCATCAGAACCCCGAATGCAAACAACGCGGCATACCGAATGGAAATCTCTCACAGCATTCTGCATCTTCGCCGAGTCAAAGTGATGCCCCACATCAGCCTGGCCCACGAGCAGGGGTTGACAAACCAAAATGCACTGTATCCCATCGAGCGAACTGAAATGCAGAACTTCATCCTACCCCAGGGTATTCAGTCAAAAAACATTGAAGGATTCACTCATGGAAAATTGCCGAAGTTTATCATGCTGGCCTTCGTGAGCCACCGAGCATTCAACGGTCATCATCACGCGAGCCCGTTCCAGTTCCAGAGCTTCAACCTTAGCCGATTGGCTCTAAAGAAAGGTGGGGAAACCGTGTGCCACGGCGCCTTCACACCTGAAAACAATTCCTTTGTAAGAGAATACTTGCACTACCTGAAAAGCTGTCAATCTGCAAGCCACACAAACTCGGTTCCGTGGATCCCCTACCAGCTCTTCTCCAACAACAGCACGGTGTTTGCATTCGATCTCACACCCGAGGGAGCGGCTCTGTGGTACGGACAGAAGGAGGGCAACCTGCGGCTGGAGATTCGCTTCCAACAGGCTCTGAATGAAGCGGTGTCCCTGATTGCTATGTGCCTGTATGACTCGCTGATTGAGGTCACCAAGCACCGAGAGCTTTTGCTGGACTATTCATCTTAATTGACATGGATGCAATTCAACTACTTAATCTCGCCAGAAAATTTTTGCCTTACCAAAAATTTCTCATAGTTACTTTACATTTGCGCTATAAAAATTCTCTGCCCTTGAATGTAAAAAGAAAATTTAGATCATCAATTTCCTTTGAAAACAAGTTTGTTTTTGTCCTACTTCAGCACAATGGCTCATTTGGTCACTGGGTGGTGTGCTATGTTGGGCAAGGAAATCGCATTGAGTTGTTCAACTCCCTCGGCTGGGAACCTGAAATTTTATCTTTGGTTTATAATTTGTTTCGAGAGATTAAAACAACTGGCTTTTGGCTCCGAAGCAATATAAACAGAGTTCAATGTGCTAACTCTAATAAATGCGGAGTGTTTTGCATCTATTTTGCTTATCAAAAGTTTCTGTTCAATCGGTCATTTGAGGGGATTTTGAAGCATTTGCATGCTAATGAAAAAATCATTTGAATGATAGAATCTTACAGAGGTTTGAAGCCAACTTAAGAAAAAGATGTCCGTGATTTCTAATATTTATGCATTAAACATGGGAGAAAAGCAAGTTTGCTACGATATCCGCCTCAGGCAGGGAAGCTGCATGATTTTCTGCGGGCCCACCAATGCAGGAAAAACAACCTTTGTCAAACACCTGATCCAGTACAGAGACGTCATGTTTGATGTGAAGCCTGGCAGAGTTCTGTGGTACTATGGGATCTCACAGGCAGGCCATGCAGAACTGAGCAGCCTAGGTGTGCAGCTGCGCCAGGGATTTCCCACCAACATCGAGGCAGCACTTAGGCCCAATGACCTGGTTGTTTTCGATGACTTAATAGAGGAAACTTCAAACTCTGCTTCAATGCGAAATTTTTTCACAGGAATCGCACATCACTTGCCGTGCTTTTGGTGATGCTGACTCAGAATATATTTTTCAAGGGAAAAGAGTCGCGAACAATGAGCTTGAATGTAATGTATTTAGCTATCTTGAAAAACCCCAGAGACCAGCTGCAGATTGCAGCACTGGGCAGGCAGTGCTTTACAGAGAAGCCCGGCTTTCTGCTGTCAGTGTTCAAGCACGTGACCGCGCAGGGCAGGGGAGCTTACCTGTTCCTGGATTTTCACCCATCAACTCCCGATGAGCTGCGAGTGCGGGCCAGAATTTTGCCCAACCAGCGACCCCATCTTGTATTTGAAAGTGAAAGTGAAGCTTGTTTTTATCAGCTATTGTTTTCATCGCTATGGAAGTGCTTGATTCACATGCAAGTTTTTTTGCGGTTCTTGCGTCACCTAAATATACCGTGCGCTTCAAGCGGCTGTTGATAAAAAATTGTCCAAAAGAAGTGCGTTATTTTCTTGTCGAGGCCTGCCATAATCTCTTACAAAACAATCTATCGTTTTCGCTCGATGAAAAAGCTGTTCTTGCAAAGTCAAAAGAGATAATTCGAAAAATTACTCACAAAAGAAGAAAGACAGACTTGTTGAAGGCTGGCTTCATCAAAATACTCCCGATTCTGCTTAAGCTGGTAAAGAAGAAGAAGCAAAATGAACAAATTTTCAGAAATGGTTCTGATTCCTAAAGCAGAGTATGAGATGTTGATGCAGAATTTGAAGCCAAATGAGACTACCACTGAAGCTGACTTGAAGCAGGCTCAGAAGAAATGCGATGACATCTTGTATGCCGAGGATTGTCCAGAAGATGTGAAAACCGCCATGTACCAAAGTGCAATGCAAAGTTTGCTGGCCAAGCGCAAGCACGCTGGAAAAGAAGGATCACGAATACTGAAGCCAAGTTGATGAAAACAGAGACACCCCAGATGAACACCTGGGAAGAGAAGATCAGCAAGTCGGTGCCACAGAAATTCAAAACCAGGGCTCGCAGTCTGTGGACGATCCTGTCCACCAATCCAGAGCTGATTCGAGTTTGTGAAAACGGGGAGGTGGAAATCGCAGGCACGTCAATCCCTTCCTCAAACATACTGGACTTGATTCAGCACGCAGTGAGGGATTCGCCATGTGAGCGTGAACCAGTTGGGTGGAACGAGTTCATCGATTTTCTGCAGCAGAAAAAGCTTAATGTTCCGCTTTCCGCTATTGGTAAATCAGTTAAGAAGAAAATGGCAACCAGCAGAGGGGTGAACTGGAGAAAGAACAGGAGAGTCTAGTCAAGGGGTACGGGAGCAACACAGCCTGGCTGAAACTGCCTGCCAGAAAAGTATATAAGAAGGTGGACTGACTCCGAAATTTTCGAAGGAAAGCTGCATCATGAACTACATTGACTTCCAAGGATTCCGTGCAACAGCACAAGCAAAAAATTTGTTGTGAAGGAGTTGGCAGTTGTTCAAATCAGAGCGGGAGCTACCGCATTGCTCACCATGTGTACGCACCTCCGTATCCATGGGAGAGAGTCTCACCTGACATGCGAGTTTACTACAGACAGCTATCTAAGAGTCTGCACCAGTTTAAGTGGAATGATGGAACCCGTCCGTACATGGAACTGGCGGAAGACATTCTGAGCATTGCCAGTGGTCCGATCTGGTCAAATGGGGAAAGGAAGTCGATTTTTCTGACTGAGCTGCTTGGAAGACAGGTTTATAACCTAGAAGATTTGGGAGCACCCTCGACTGAAGATTCAGATACTGGCTGTGCAGTGAGAAATTCGTTGCTGCACTACAGTTGGCTTAAGCCAAAGTTCTGCATCAACTTAAGAAGCGAGCAGTGTCCGTGGCACACGAGCAGTAAAGTTGGCAGAAGCAGATTTGGTGAAGAAGTTGACGATCGAAATGAGCCCACCAGCTACAGCCCTAAGAGTGACCAATCTGGTTGGCGGAGTAGATCTGAGACTGGATGGTGGCAGGGGCGCTCAGCTGCCTCTACGGGAACTGGCTCTCAGCATGGCTCATGTGATCTACCGGCCCGTCTGGCCCCGGGTGCTCATCAAGCGGATGCGATCCCAGAGTGACTCTGCTACTCTACCCTACTGGGCAACTGAGCATCTGCGGTGCCAAGACCCACGCAGACGCCAAAAGGGCTGCCCGTCGCTTCGTGGCTATGCTGCATCGGAGAGTGCCGGCTCAACTGCTGCCTCATCAAACAATTTGTGTTCGAATTAAAACTATTACTGCTCATGGACAGCTCCCAGTTCATTCCGCACTTTCCTTATTAATGTTAAAATCAATTATCCCAAACGCCGAATATGAACCAGAATCCTTTTCTGCTTTAATTTTCAATTTAAACTTTTGTAAATGTCTGCTTTTTCACAGCGGCTCTTTTGTTCTCAGTGGAGCTCGGTCCTTGAATCAGTTGCATACCGATAGCATGCGTCTACTCAATGTAGTTCTTTCCATTGAATAAAAATAAAAGTCAAGTCAAGCAATTTGCCGCAAATATTTCAATGATTAGTGAAAAGTGAATAAAAGGATAAACTTAGTATTCTTTACATTCATTTTCCCAGGCAGACAGCTATGGAACACTTCAAAAACGTATTTAGCCCATCACCAAAAGTATCGCAAAACGCATATCAAATCCGAAAGTAAACAATACTACCATCGTTATAACAAACGATGTGCACCGAGAGAAGAGAAATAGAAAAGTGATAGAGAAAATATGATTAAAACGCTGATTGAATTTACAGGAACAATTTATGTCAGATAAAAACCAAAAACACATTTTAAACAAGTAGTACACAAAGCAAACAAAAATGAATTAATATTGTATGAGCGCACTTGCCACAGCTTTATAAAAAGTAAAACTTAAATTGATATCAATATTTCACGCCGCAAAAACAAATTGACAGCTAAATCTAGCGCAATTAGCCAAGCATACAAATTTGTAAAAGTTACTACATGCAAGTCACTACATTTAAAACAGAATTTGGCAATTTAAACAACTCTAAAAGCAAGAAAAAGTACTAAACAGTCTGTTAAACACCCGCACTAGACCAGTCGGATGCGCTTCAGCTGATCGTGGGATGCGGGCGTCAGCGCATAGTGTCCGTAGGGCAGGCTTCGATTACTGCTAAGCCACACTCGCTTATCCTCCCACACCGATAGGCTTCTTTTCTCCATGACCGACGTGAAGATTTCGTGTTTCTTGGAAACAATCGCTGTCATGGCAACCATCTGCTCTTGCTTGGACTCGAAACGCGTCGACATAGTTCGCATGCGAAATTTGCTGCTTACTACTGACTTGCTTCACGCCTTTGCAGTTTCTTGATCTTTGCACTCGAATTC
>NIVC01002174.1:0-39815 GCA_002269645.1 Macrostomum lignano | reverse complement strand
GCCTGCCCGTGGCGGCGGCCCTGGCCTGAAGGTGGCCCACCAGATGAAGTGCTACCAGCGGTCCGGCGTCAATACCGAGCAGTGCGACCCGTACGCTCTGCTGCAGTGCCGCGGCAAGCAGCAGGCCGAGTACTGGCTGGCCTGCCCGGCTGACGGCTATTACTTCTTCACCGTGTACGCCGGCGAGGCCGCCAAGGACTCCGAGCCAGCCGGCTCTGCCCAGGACAGCGAAGAGGCGGAATCTGGACTGCGTCTACTACGGGTGCTGATTGACTGCCGGCGCGGTCTCGGCAAGGTGCCGCCTTCCCCGCGCAGACCAGCCTGTTCAACGCTGGCCTACCTGCACGAGCCCATGCAGCGCCATCTGGACGTTGGCCGGAAGTACAACTTCCGCCTTGGAGGCCCCGGCACTTCAAAGCCGTGGCTGTGGTGCTCAACGGCAACACCTGGCTTGACTTGGATTCCTCGCGAGGCGGCATCTGGTCCAAGAAGCTGTCAGTTGGCGAGGAGCTCGGCGAGCTGTCAGTCTACGGCCAGCTGCAGACGGACGAGACGGGCCAGTTCCACAAGCTGCTCGACTATGAGATCGTGCAGCGGATCTCCAACCTGGCCAAGTCCTGACGGCCGACTCTTGGGGGGGCGAGTTCTGGGTGTGCTCATGACTGCTCATGACTGCTCATTACTGCTCATGACTGCTCATGACCCCGCCAGTAACCTAGATTGAGGTCATGACTAAGGTTATGGCTATGAGTGGGTTATGTTTATTATGACTAGGTAATGAGTGAGCTATGGTTATGACTGAGGTCATGACTAGATTATGAGTGAGCAATGCTTATGACTGAGGTCATGACTAGGTAATGAGTGAGCAATGCTTATGACTGAGGTCATGACTAGGTAATGAGTGAGCAATGCTTATGACTGAGGTCATGACTAGGTAATGAGTGAGCTATGGTTATGACTGAGGTCATGACTAGGTAATGAGTGAGCTATGCTTATGACTGAGGTCATGACTAGGTAATGAGTGAGCTATGCTTATGACTGAGGTCATGACGCCATAATTTGATTACTGTTGAGTTTGTGATACATTGTTTGTAATATGCGAATTAAAACTGAGGTCATACCAGAAACCTACTCGGAGAGTTCATTATCAAGTATTACGATGCACTTTTGCTTGTCTGTGTTACGCGAACTTCGCACACACGTGCTGTGACTTTTTAAACTTATTGTTTACTAAATTTTAATTTCTACTCTCAAGGCTTGCTTACATTTTTATTATTTATGCGGCTTTAGAATCCAACAATATTTTGCGTTTCCATTCCGGACTGACTGCTGTGATTTTGTGCACCTGCTGTGCGCTGCTTGCACTTTTATCAATGTTGTCTCACCGTCTGGCATTCCCTGACTGCGCATTCCAGCAAGATTTTCAAATGATTTTTCAGTTTCGGACAAGAAGGCTGCGGCTTCTTGCGCTCTCTCACCTCATGTACAGTTCTGAGCTTTCGGCTGATTAACTGAGTTTTGATTTCTAGCTGAGGGATTTTCATCCCTTTTCGCTTCAGCATGAAAATTTCATTTATTTAGCAAGACATCCTCCTATGTGTTTTTACCTGCTAGACAGATTGAGCAGCTCTGCAATAGCTTCTGTACAGCTCTGCAAGTTTTCAATTAGCTATATATATTTATAATTCTATATGCTTAGATTTACCGCCTGTAGTCTCAGTGTACTTTTATTGTCTTTAGTGAATATACGGGCGGGCTGTAGGGTGGGTCTGGGACAGCCAATCTGCAGCTGGGGGAGCGGACTGCAGCTGAGCTGATGACTCAGCCGGGGAGGGGGGGGCAGGAGCCGCTGTCCAAATACGGGGGGGGGGGCACAGCTGCGGCCGCGCTGACCTCAGAGCACCCGGGGCCGCCACCCCAGCAGTGCGCGCGGCTTCAGGCCCGCGCACTTCCTGCTCAAAGTGGAGTTTTGCAACCTCTGGGGGAGGCTGTGAAAAGAATTCTAAATCGCTTTTTCCTTCATCGCTTTTTGAGCTAGCTCTGCTTACCTTGTGCTTGTTGAATGTTGATTTGTTGAATATTGCTGTCTGTGCACCTGCTAGTGATCTGCTTCTCGCTGTATTTAAAAGCACTGCAACTTTTATTAGACTGTGAATATTAATATATTAATACAATAAATATGAGCTGCGCAAATTCATATTCACATGAAATATGTGGATGCGGACCAACTGTTTCGATTCTATTGATAAATATTTGTTTGAATGAGCAACTTATGGTCTGAAATATTCCAGATCCAGATTTCTGATTTTTTCTCCACCCTTCCACATTTTGCTACTGGCAGTAGTGCAGACTGAATCGGCAAAAATCAAACAATAAAGGTGAAAGCCATTTTAGAAGCTGCAGTCTACAGTGTATTTTAATAACTCGGATGGGTACCAACTTAATGAATAAAATAGCCGACAATAATTCGAGTTGGTAAGTTACTAATCTGTTTTAAGAGAAATACGAGAGCAGGCTAAATAAGTAGTTTTTCAGTAGTATAAGCGCGTATTGTTGCTAGTTGTAGTTGAGAATAGTGCAGATAAATATTGACTCTGACAGTTGCATGTAGTGCTAAAGTCCTAAAGCATTTATAAAGGCTTTATGCAAACCGTAGCTTGTGGCTCATATGGCGCAGAGGGCTCGAACAGAACGGAAATACTAATTCGAGTTAAAAATTTACTATGTACATTGAATGTACATGTAAACCATAAAGTCTCAGCGGCTGCCCCCGGAATTGTACAGCAGCATTCGCAGAAGGCGCTGCATGTCGCTCCTGTCCTCAGGAACTGGAGGCCCGCCGCCGCCAGGAGGCGCCATCGCTGTCGCCTGCTTCTGGCTCTGCGCTGCTGCAGGCTGAAAGAAAGCGAGGGTGACATTTCCTGATAGTTTAAACCTTTTCTGCTGCTTGTTCAGTTGGTCTGATGTACATGTAAGAATGGGGTGGTGGGGCGAGAATAGGGTAGGTGGGGGCGAGAATGGGTTGTGGGGGCGAGAATGGGTTGTGGGAGCGAGAATGGGTTGTGGGGGCTAGAATGGGGTGGTGGGGCGAGGATTGGGTGATAGTGGGTTAGAATGGGGTGGGGCCGAGAATGGGGTGGTGGTACCGAGAATGGGGTGGTGGGAGCCGAGAATGGCTTGGTGGGGGCCAAGAATGGCTTGGTGGGGATCGAGAATGAGATGGTGGTGGAGCTATAATGGGGTGTTAAAAGGCTACAATGGGGTAGAAGTGGGCGACGAGAATGGGGTGGTGGATGTAGGCATGTAAACTGCTGGCGGCGTGAGGTTGGGTCCTGAGTGGTCAGACCGAGAATCCAGTGCACATAGCAGGCGAGCTATCGAGCTATTTAGAACACTAGCACTGACAGGGGATTCTTCTGATGTGGCCACTTACCGTTGCGGCCTCCTGCACCTGGCGGCGCTTCAAAGCCAGCAGACTGTCCCCTCTGGCCTCCACCAGGTCGATCTGCTCGATCAGTGCGGCCAGCTGAGCGTTCGACCTGCGCCGCGGCTCCGCTGTGACGTCACCGAGCCCGGAGTCCGACTCGCTGCCGGCCACCTGCGGTTTGATAGGTAGTAGCAAACATATAAGGAAATAGCTGGACATAAAAGGGTTGCTATGCCGTATCCAAGGTAAATCAAATAAATGTGAATACATGGGAATAGCTAGTAGCAACCGATATTATCGGTAGGTAGCCATGGCAACCAATAAATAAACAAACAGCAGGCTGGGAAGCAGCAACACCGGCACCAAGGCAAAGACCGGTACCAAGACAAAGATCGGCACCAAGACAAAGACCGGCACCAAGACAAAGACCGACACCAAGACAAAGACCGGCACCAAGGGCGGGCGGTCACCTCTCTGGCCAGGTACAGCTTGGCCTCGCAGTCCGTCAGCTTCTCGATGGCCACCTGCAATTCGCGGCGCAGCCGGTCAACTTCGCCTTGAAGCTGCCGGCCGGCCCGCTGGCTGGCGCGCAGTTCGGCCTGCAGCCCGGCCGATTCCAGCGCCGGCTGCTGCCGGTCGACTTCGGGCGCCTTTTGCAGCAGTTGGTTTGTTGGATAATAAATTCTACTGCACTGGGTTTGGGTTTCTCAGCTCTACATGTGTACAGTGAGTACATGTGTACAGTGAGTACATGTGTACACTGAGTACATGTGTACAGTGAGTACATGTGTACAGTGAATACATGTGTACAGTGAGTACATGTGTACAGTGAATACATGTGTACAGTGAGTACATGTGTACAGTGAGTACATGTGTACAGTGAGTACATGTGTACAGTGAGTATATGTGTACAGGCCCATTCATTCTTCTGACATCCCCTTCATTCTCCTGACATCCCCTTCATTCTCCTGACATCCCCTTCATTCTCCTGACATCCCTTCATTCTCCTGACATCCCCTTCATTCTCCTGACATCCCCTTCATTCTCCTGACATCCCCTTCATTCTCCTGACATCCCCTTCATTCTCCTGACATCCCCTTCATTCTCCTGACATCCCCTTCATTCTCCTGACATCCCCTTCATTCTCCTGACATCCCCTTCATTCTCCTGACATCCCCTTCATTCTCCTGACATCCCCTTCATTCTCCTGACATCCCCTTCATTCTCCTGACATCCCCTTCATTCTCCTGACATCCCCTTCATTCTCCTGACATCCCCTTCATTCTCCTGACGTCCCCTTCATTCTCCTGACATCCCCTTCATTCTCCTGACATCCCCTTCATTCTCCTGACATCCCCTTCATTCTCCTGACATCCCCTTCATTCTCCTGACATCCCCTTCATTCTCCTGACATCCCTATCGCCCCACCAAAACGCCGCACCTGAAATTCAGCGCTCAGCGACCCCGCCAGCTCCCGCAGCTGCCGCGCCACCTTCGCAGCCCCGGCCGCCTCCGCCGCCTCCGCAGCCGCACCCAGCCGCCGGCGAAGTGATCGGTGCTCCGCCGCCACCCGGCCGAGAGTCGCCGACGCCGCCGCCGCCGCCCGCCCCGACTTCTCCTCGGCCTGGCGAGCTCGCGCCGCCTCCTCGGCCAGCCGGCGGCACCGCTCGCTGCGCCTCGCCGCCTCGGCTCGCGCGGCCCGCAGCTCCGCGCCCAGGCCGTCCAGCCCGCGCTCCAGCCAGTCCAGCCGGGCGCGCAGTTCGCTGTTTGCCTCGCCGAGCTGCCGCAGGTCCTCGCGCCCTGCGGCCACCTGGGCGGCCCAGGCCTCCAGGCCCGACTGGGACTCCTGCAGCTGGCCGAAGTCCTCCTGAGGATTGGACAGAGATTCCACTGATACTTGAGTCTCTCTGGAGCTTCATAAGCTTCATCTGCAGCCTCCCCAGCTTCCGGCTCACCTGCAGCCTCCCCAGCTCAGGCTCACCTGCAGCCTCCCCAGCTTCCGGCTCACCTGCAGCCTCCCCAGCTTCCGGCTCACCTGCAGCCTCCCCAGCTTCCGGCTCACCTGCAGCCTCCCCAGCTTCCGGCTCATCTGCAGCCTCCCCAGCTTCCGGCTCACCTGCAGCCTCCCCAGCTTCCGGCTCACCTGCAGCCTCCCCAGCTTCCGACTCTGTCCCGCCCGCGCAGCCTCGCTCCGCTCCAGCAGCTGCCTCAGCTCGGCGTTCTGCGCCCTGGCGGACTCGAGCCCCAGCGACACGGATAGCAGTGCCTCTTCACTCGCCCGCTGCCCGTCCGCCGCCTTTTCTTCCACCTCTTCCAGCCGGCGCTTGCGTGCCAACTCGTCGCGGGCCGCCCGGCGCCGCAGCGCCTCTGAATCGGCGCGTAAATCGGCGACCGCCTGCGACATGGCGCCGACAGCCAGGGCCGCTGCGGGATCCATCGGGGACGTCGACGGCGCGGCTTCCAGATCGTCAGAAGCCGCTGCTGCTGCCGCTTCATTGTCAGCGCCAACCTGGCGACTTTCGGCCAGCAGCAGCCGGCGCTGCATCTCCTGGAGGCTGCGCTCCAGGCTGCCGGCCCGCCGGTTCGCCCGCTCCAGCTCCGCGTCCAGCGAACTGCCTGGCGGTGACTGCGGCGACTCCGAGGGGCTGGGGAGTTAAACGGGTCTTGAATGACTCTCGTGTTGGTCACTCTTAATGTTGTCAATTTTAATTGCCTACTCTTATCAGTCACTCTCATCGATCACTCTCATCGGTCACTCTCATCAGTCACTCTCATCGGTCACCTCATCAGTCACTCTCATCACTCACTCTCATCGATCACTCTCATCGGTCACTCTCATCGATCACTCTCATCGGTCACTCTCATCGGTCACTCTCATCGGTCACTCTCATCAGTCACTCTCATCAGTCACTCTCATCAGTCACTCTCATCAGTCACTCTCATCGGTCACTCTCATCGGTCACACCTCTCAGTCACTCTTATCGGTCACACCTCTCAGTCACTCACTCGGGTCTCGCCGCTCTCTCCGACTCCAACTGCCGTTTCAAGCCGGCCGCCAGCCGCTGCTCCTCGCGCAGCTCCTCGCGCGCCTCGTCCAGCTCGCCGGCTGTCGCCAACGCCCGCTCCGCCAGGGCTAGGCGCTCTCTCTCGGCCTGGCGCGCCCGCTGCTCGGCGCTGCGCAGCCGCTCGGCCAGGCGCGCGTTCTCCGCTCGAAGCCGCACCACCGCCTCGCTAGCCGAATCTGCCGCGCTCTTCGCGTCCTCGTCTTGCACGTCGGCAGCCTCGGCATCGTCCGCCAGATCGTCGGCGGCCAGGCCGGGATGCAGCGAGCCGCCGAGGACGCCGCTGATGTACGAGCCGACCGGCGTGGTGCTGGGGAGGCTGGCGGGGGGGCGGTTCAGTTGCTAGCGGGTCAGTTCTCAGGTGGGCTCGAGCCAGTCAGCCCTTAATTAGGCCAGCAGTCACGCTCATATCCTGAGCATGCACACGGACACGCTCACACAGGGTGTAACAGCGGCTGGCTTTCTCTCATCGTCAGGCCTCATGCGCGCGCCGTGCACGGAATCAAACTCAAGCGGATACTTTGACGAGACTTTGACCAGTATTTTGGATGCTCACTTAAGAGTATCTTGCGCACTTTAGGGTATCTTTTGCACTTTTAGAATATCTTATGCACTTTTAGGGTATCTTAGGCACTTTAATGTATCTTATGCACTTTTAGGGTATCTTATACACTTTTAGGGTATCCTAGACACCTTAAGGGTATCTTATGCCCTTTTAGGGTATCTTTGCACTTTTAGGGTATCTTATCCACCTTTAGGGTATCTTATGCACTTTTAGAGTATCTCATGCACTTTTAGAGTATCTTATGCACTTTTAGGGTACCTTATCCACCTTTAGGGTGTCTTATGTGCTTTAGAGTATCTCAAATACTTTAAAGCAGCTTAGCTCTGCTATAAGAGGATATTAGGCACTTCAGAGTGTATTATGTAGTTTCATAATAATACAGTTATGAGCAATTTTAATCACCCCTTAGCGCCGTCCCGACCGCGCCCCAGGCTGGTGGTGTCGCTGTCCGCGGTCAGTGAGCGCCTCCGGTAGTCAGCGTACAGCTGCGGCTGCTGCTGCTGCTGCTGGTCGGTGAAGTCTCCCGAGCGTCGGGATCTGGACGGGTCGTTGAGGCTGAGCTGGATGCTGCTGGGGTTTGAAGGGATGCCGAGTATGGGGGTGACAAGCTCGAGACTTCAAAATCTCCTAGCAACAGTGCAGTATGTGAAAACTGGAGTACAGTGAAAATGCTAAAATATTTTCTAAAAAGTTAGTGGACTTTACTGCCACCGCTCACCCCATGGCAGCATTGTCAATCCCGTCGTACGCTCTCTGAAATCCAATGAATGGGATTGGAGAGTTGTGATCGACAATTTTACTGCTTTGCGTAAACTGCATCACTGCCCTACTCACGGTCTACTCACTGCCTACTCACTGCCCTACTCACTGTCTACTTACCGCCTACTCACTGCCCTACTCACTGCCCTACTCACTGCCCTACTCACTGCCTACTCCCTGCCCTACTCACTGCCTACTCACTGCCTACTCCCTGCCCTACTCACTGCCTACTCACTGCCTACTCCCTGCCCTACTCACTGCCTACTCACTGCCTACTCACTGCCTACTCACTGTCTACTCACTGCCTACTCACTGCCCTACTCACTGCCTACTCTCTGCCTACTCACTGCCTACTCCCTGCCCTACTCACTGCCTACTCCCTGCCCTACTCACTGCCTGCTCCCTGCCCTACTCCCTGCCCTACTCACTGCCTACTCACTGCCTACTCTCTGCCTACTCACTGCCTACTCACTGCCTACTCACTGCCTACTCACTGCCCTACTCCCTGCCTACTCGCTGCCTACTCCCTGCCTACTCACTGCCTACTCACCGCCTACTCCCTGCCCTACTTACTCTACTTCCAGCTACTCTTCTCAGGCGCTGCCTGCCGCCCGCAGTCGCAGCGGTGGACAGCAGCAGGGTGCTGTGTGCCAGCATAGCTCAAAGCTCAAATTGATGCAGCTGAGCAGCTCAGTCTCTATACAGTGTCAGCTAAAGCACCGCCTCTGCTGCCCCGTTTATTTAAGCAGGTCCAGCGCAGACCCGAGGATTGCATTTTGGATTCTCAAAGAGCAACAATGCGGAGTGAAGAGCAGTTTTGAGCACTGGCGAGGTGGGGAGGGGGCAAAGCTGAGCAAAGAGCTCATTTGAAACGCACACCAGGCAGTTGCTGGGTGGGTATTTTTTATGCAGCAGAGCTGGCCAATTCTATTCTAAAGCTCCACTTTTACGCGACAAAAAATTGCACTAATTTTGCTAAAAGCTTTTCTTGCGCATGCGTTTATTAACCTGTGGCTCTGTGTTATTCGGAGACATTGCTACCTGTTAGTGCTTGAAACCTACGGTGGGGTACAGGCTTTTCTGCCTACTTGTACTGTGGCTGCCAGAGGAGCAGACTGACACATGATTGTCTTTTAGATAGATACACTGCTCTACCTGATTGTTAGACAAACACATCACCCTGTTATGCATAGACATTTCCCTGTTAGACGGAGATACATGTACGCCTCCCCGTTAGACACTGCACCCTGCTAGACATGCCAACCCTGTTAGACACAGCGCCTGTTAGACACGCCAACCCTGTTAGACAATCACATCCCCCTGTTAGACACGCCAACCTTGTTAGACAGAGCACCCTGTTAGACACAGCGCCTGTTAGACACGCCAACCCTGCTAGACACGGTATCCTGTTAGGCACGCCACCAAAACTCATCCAAAGCAGTCTCACGGGCAGCAGGCGGCTCACGCCTATAAAAGGCCGCAGCTCGTCATCCGTCATGCTCATCAGATTTCGCTGGCGCCATCGCGTCCGCCTGAAGTCCAGCATTGCGTGGCTCTGCAGGCCGCTGCTGGGCCCGGCGCCGCCACCGGCAGGCAGCAGCTGGGAGGGCGGCCGGCCGAATCTGGGGATCTCCAACTCCTGGCGCCTGCTGCTGACAGCGGCTCAGATCCCGGCAGTTCAGAATTCAATCACAGTTAAGGCGACGCCCATTGAGCAGACGGGATTACCAGTGGCTTCCTAAGGGAATAGTTCACTCCCTAATACGCTGCGGGAGTCGCACAGTCTGGCATATTGGGGCCACCGCTCCGCTACTCCTTTCCAAAGGCTGCCAACCCCAGAACACTCAGCAGCTCCCCCCCCCCCCCCGGGAGGCAGTCATGCCAGTCAGAGTGAGAGCGGAGAGGATCGAAAATCGATAATTTTTAAATGGGAGAGGCCGACTGGCGAGACCTACCTTGCAGTCTGAGATTTCCCATACTGTAGGAGCAAATCGCCTTTTGCCCGACCTGTTGAGGCAGCCACGAGCGTACAAAGACGAAAATCCACTGCTTAACATTGCATTGTGATGCACCCCAATCCACTCTTACAAGCTGGTGAAATTACTGTAAAAAATTTATTAGCCTCCAGAAACTGTGTAATGAAAAATTAGTAGTTGATTAGCAGACCAGCTCAAACTGACTTTTGTCCCACTGACTGACACAATGTGTGTCAGTGTGTGCAGGCTGACAATTCAGGAACACCTGCTGCACACACTGGCACTCACTCCTGCACACACTGGCACTCACTCCTGCACACAGTGGCACCCACTCCTGCACACACTGGCACCCACTCCTGCACACACTGGCACTCACTCCTGCACACACTGGTACCCAATCCTGCACACACTGGCACTCACTCCTGCACACACTGGCACTCACTCCTGCACACACTGGCACCTAATCCTGCACACACTGGCACTCACTCCTGCACACACTGGCACTCACTCCTGCACACACTGGCACTCACTCCTGCACACACTGGCACCCACTCCTGCACACAGTGGAAATCACTCCTGCACACAGTGGAAATCACTCCTGCACACACTGGCACCCACTCCTGCACACACTGGCACCCACTCCTGCACACACTGGCACCCACTCCTGCACACAGTGGAAATCACTCCTGCACACAGTGGAAATCACTCCTGCACACACTGGCACCCACTCCTGCACACACTGGCACCCACTCCTGCACACACTGGCACCCACTCCTGCACACAGTGGAAATCACTCCTGCACACAGTGGAAATCACTCCTGCACACACTGGCACCCACTCCTGCACACACTGGCACCCACTCCTGCACACACTGGCACCCACTCCTGCACACAGTGGAAATCACTCCTGCACACACTGGCACCCACTCCTACACACACTGGCACCCACTCCTGCACACAGTGGAAATCACTCCTGCACACACTGGCACTCACTCAAGTCAGCAAATCAGGTGGTGAAATAAGCCGCACGAACTTCAGTTGCAGTAATTAGAAAATCTGCCTCCGCGCAGGCTGCCAAGAAACTGATAAATAAATGAATTTATTTGTAATACAAAGCATTTTCAATTCGCTCACATACTACTGATATGCGCGCGTGCGATTCTAAAAATTATAATCTTTTATTATCGACTTTGAACAGGTAAAAATGGCAGTTTAATTGGTGTAAAACTGAATTCACAGACTAAGACTGGTGACGCTAAAATGATTGAGTTAAAAAATGTTGTCACCGAGCAATCACACAGTACTGGGAGCTGAGAGTCCCACCCGGGCTCAATGCCGACAATCTCACAGTACTGGGAGCTGAGAGTCCCACCCGGGCTCAATGCCGACAATCTCACAGTACTGGGAGCTGAGAGTCTCACCCGGGCTCAATGCCGACAATCTCACAGTACTGGGAGCTGAGAGTCCCGCCCGGGCTCAATGCCGACAATCTCACAGTACTGGGAGCTGAGAGTCTCACCCGGGCTCAATGCCGACAATCTCACAGTACTGGGAGCTGAGAGTCTCACCCGGGCTCAATGCCGACAATCTCACAGTACTGGGAGCTGAGAGTCTCACCCGGGCTCAATGCCGACAATCTCACAGTACTGGGAGCTGAGAGTCTCACCCGGGCTCAATGCCGACAATCTCACAGTACTGGGAGCTGAGAGTCTCACCCGGGCTCAATGCCGACAGTCTCACAGTACTGGGAGCTGAGAGTCTCACCCGGGCTCAATGCCGACAATCTCACAGTACTGGGAGCTGAGAGTCTCACCCGGGCTCAATGCCGACAATCTCACAGTACTGGGAGCTGAGAGTCTCACCTGGGCTCAATGCCGACAGTCTCACAGTACTGGGAGCTGAGAGTCTCACCCGGGCTCAATGCCGACTATAATTCCGATAATAATGAGCACAAGGATAAAAACTGGAAGCAAAATTAGTTACAAACACAAAAGTGATAAAAAACCGCGCAATTGGAATCTGGAGACATCAAGTTCGTTATGCAATACAGCGGCAGGCAACGCCCAGCTTGAACTGGTGTCTGCAGCTGCAGAGCCAAGAGGCTCTCATTTTGGTCCGATGCGGACGGCTAAAGTACATTTATGCAGTTGTCAAATACTTTGAACTCTGTGTAAGCCATGTCTGTCTCCGCGTACGGATTCATGTCTGAGGAATGGCCAGGGGATCGAGTAGGGGGAACGCTGATTTTTAACCCACTCTGAGTAGTCTCCGAATCTACCCTAAGCAGGCCCAGAATCTACCCTAAGTAGTCCCAGAATCTACCCTAAGTAGTCCCAGAATCTACCCTAAGTAGTCCCAGAATCTACCCTAGGTAGTCCCAGAATCTACCCCAAGTAGTCCAAGAATCTACCCTAAATAGTCCCAGAATCTACCCCAAGTAGTCCCAGAATCTACCCTAAATAGTCCCAGAATCTACCCCAAGTAGTTTCAAAATCTACCCTGAGTAGTCCTCAAAGCCTACCACAAATGCGTGACTACTAGGCGCCGATACTATGATTGAGAGGCCTCCAATATGAAATTTTGGCAGGCCAGAATCTTCCCACTCGACCCCTCAGACCATCGCATGGCGGAAGCTACAGTAGATAAAAATAACAAAAACGGCAGAAATTTGCAAAGCAAAGCAAAAGCTGCAGTCGCAGAAGCTGCAGCGGAAGCAGCGGGGCAGTGAGTTACAATATTGGGTTTTGTCTCCAATAAAAGTAAGCGGCCTTTAGTTTCAGCGAGGTAAAATAGCTGAGCTTGCGGGCCGATCCTCTGCCAATATTCATGAAACTACCAGCCAATCTGCCAATACTCATGAAACTGCTAGCCAATCTGCCAATACTCATGAAACTGCTAGCCAATCTGCCAATACTCAAAACTACCTGCCAATCTGCCAATACTCAAAACTACCTGCCAATCTGCCAATACTCAAAACTACCTGCCAATCTGCCAATACTCAAAACTGCCAGCCAATCTGTCAATACTGATGAAACTAATAGCCAATCTGCAGCATTTTATCAAATTCTACCCCCAGTACACGCTGGAGTCCCAAACTTGCCTACTTGAAGTAGGCGAATGCGAACCAAGAAAATGAAAAAGGAAAATTCTGAGTTTCGCCAAAAAACAGCAGACCGAAGCGCCTGTGACGCGCGCCCTCTACGGCGGCGCTACGCGAGCGGCGCATGCAAATGCTGATCAGCCCGGCTTTTGCCAGCCGCCGCGCGCTGCTGCTGCTGCTCTTGCGCCTTCTTCCCAGCCCTGCGTCGCCGCCTGAAGAAGCAGCACTTCGCCTCGCCGCTGCCCACCTCGTCGGCCTCCTGATCGCCTCCGGCGTCGGCGCCGGCCGCCGCGATTGGCTGGCGGGACGTCTGGCCGGCGCCTGCCGCGTCTCCGCCGCCCACCTGGTCGAAGGCCATGGAACTGATCACCTGGGGGCGGAAGGGGTCACGCGATTGAATTGAATGGCCTTTTAGGATCGTGAGATAGCAACTCAGTTGTAGCTATGGGAGCGGGCAACCAGCAGCCACTGGACAATCAATAGGATGGGGGGAAATAGCGGCGGATCTGACCGGCTGGCCCGGCAACTGAGGATCTGGGAGGCTGGCATAGTAACTGAGGATCTGGGAGGCTGGCATAGCAACTGAGGATCTGGGAGGCTGACATAGCAACTGAGGATCTGGGAGGCTGACATAGCAACTGAGGATCTGGGAGGCTGGCATAGTAACTGAGGATCTGGGAGGCTGGCCCGGCAACTGAGGATCTGGGAGGCTGGCCCGGCAACTGAGGATCTGGGAGGCTGGCCCGGCAACTGAGGATCTGGGAGGCTGGCCCGGCAACTGAGGATCTGGGAGGCTGGCCCGGCAACTGAGGATCTGGGAGGCTGGTCTGGCAACTGAGGATCTGGGAGGCTGGTCCAGCAAGTCCAAACATCAGTCAGAACCAAACCGAAACAAAAAAGCTTATAATAAACAGGAACTCTGTGGAATCAATAAAAGCAATCACGCGCACGGAGGCGACTGGCCGCTCAGCAGAGAGGCTGCCGCAGGTTCTTTTGTTTAAATTGTTTCTATTGGCAACGCACTCGGCGGTGAGTCCGGCCGCCTGGTTATTGAGGCTGGTCAGCTGATGGTTGAGCAGAGGGCGTGTGATCAATAAGAGTAGCTGCATAACATTGCTTAGGCAACCGAATAATCAATCGAAAAGAATTTAAAAGCAATTAAATGCGCATTACTCTACTGAAATTAGTCATCAGTAGCTCATAGCGGACATGCTAGTCTAAATCTACTAAGTAGGCAGCTTTACTCCATCAGAGTACCATCCTGTCCGTTTCGGCGCTGCATTCGAAAGCTCGATTGTGATCAACCTCCCGCTGGTAGCGAGTGGTTCGATCGCGGAACCGGTGCGGGGTCTCGGGCTGCTGCTTGCGGCAATGGGGACGGGGGGCTCAGGTAAATGCTGCGCCGCTGACAGCCTCTTGCGGCTTTGTATGAGCTGAGTTCAGGGTGAACTTAGAGGTGAATTCTCCAGAGATCAGGGTGAATTTAGAGGTGAATTCTCCGGAGATCAGAGTGAATTTAGAGGTGAATTCTCCGGAGATCAGAGTGAATTTAGAGGTGAATTCTCCGGAGATCAGAGTGAGAATTTAGAGGTGAATTCTCCGGAGATCAGAGTGAGAATTTAGAGGTGAATTCTCCGGAAATCAGAGTGAATTTAGAGGTGAATTCTCCAGAGATCAGGGTGAATTTAGAGGTGAATTCTCCAGAGATCAGGGTGAATTTAGAGGTGAATTCTCCGGAGATCAGAGTGAATTTAGAGGTGAATTCTCCGGAGATCAGAGTGAATTTAGAGGTGAATTCTCCGGAGATCAGAGTGAGAATTTAGAGGTGAATTCTCCGGAGATCAGAGTGAGAATTTAGAGGTGAATTCTCCGGAAATCAGAGTGAATTTAGAGGTGAATTCTCCAGAGATCAGGGTGAATTTAGAGGTGAATTCTCCGGAAATCAGAGTGAATTTAGAGGTGAATTCTCCGGAGATCAGAGTGAGAATTTAGAGGTGAATTCTCCAGAGATCAGAGTGAATTTAGAGGTGAATTCTCCGGAGATCAGAGTGAATTTAGAGGTGAATTCTCCAGAGATCAGGGTGAATTTAGAGGTGAATTCTCCAGAGATCAGGGTGAATTTAGAGGTGAATTCTCTGGAGATCAGAGTGAGAATTTAGAGGTGAATTCTCCGGAGATCAGAGTGAGAATTTAGAGGTGAATTCTCCGGAGATCAGAGTGAATTTAGAGGTGAATTCTCCGGAGATCAGGGTGAATTTAGAGGTGAATTCTCCAGAGATCAGGGTGAGAATTTAGAGGTGAATTCTCCGGAGATCAGAGTGAGAATTTAGAGGTGAATTCTCCGGAGATCAGAGTGAGAATTTAGAGGTGAATTCTCCAGAGATCAGGGTGAGAATTTAGAGGTGAATTCTCCGGAGATCAGAGTGAGAATTTAGAGGTGAATTCTCCGGAGATCAGAGTGAGAATTTAGAGGTGAATTCTCCAGAGATCAGGGTGAGAATTTAGAGGTGAATTCTCCGGAAATCAGAGTGAATTTAGAGGTGAATTCTCCAGAGATCAGGGTGAATTTAGAGGTGAATTCTCCGGAGATCAGAGTGAGAATTTAGAGGTGAATTCTCCAGAGATCAGGGTGAATTTAGAGGTGAATTCTCCAGAGATCAGGGTGAATTTAGAGGTGAATTCTCCAGAGATCAGGGTGAATTTAGAGGTGAATTCTCCGGAGATCAGAGTGAGAATTTAGAGGTGAATTCTCCAGAGATCAGGGTGAATTTAGAGGTGAATTCTCCAGAGATCAGGGTGAATTTAGAGGTGAATTCTCCAGAGATCAGGGTGAATTTAGAGGTGAATTCTCCAGAGATCAGGGTGAATTTAGAGGTGAATTCTCCAGAGATCAGGGTGAATTTAGAGGTGAATTCTCCAGAGATCAGAGTGAATTTAGAGGTGAATTCTCCAGAGATCAGGGTGAATTTAGAGGTGAATTCTCCAGAGATCAGGGTGAATTTAGAGGTGAATTCTCCAGAGATCAGGGTGAATTTAGAGGTGAATTCTCCAGAGATCAGAGTGAATTTAGAGGTGAATTCTCCAGAGATCAGAGTGAATTTAGAGGTGAATTCTCCAGAGATCAGAGTGAATTTAGAGGTGAATTCTCCAGAGATCAGGGTGAATTTAGAGGTGAATTCTCCAGAGATCAGGGTGAATTTAGAGGTGAATTCTCCAGAGATCAGAGTGAATTTAGAGGTGAATTCTCCAGAGATCAGGGTGAATTTAGAGGTGAATTCTCCGGAGATCAGAGTGAATTTAGAGGTGAATTCTCCAGAGATCAGGGTGAATTTAGAGGTGAATTCTCCGGAAATCAGAGTGAATTTAGAGGTGAATTCTCCAGAGATCAGGGTGAATTTAGAGGTGAATTCTCCAGAGATCAGGGTGAATTTAGAGGTGAATTCTCCAGAGATCAGGGTGAATTTAGAGGTGAATTCTCCAGAGATCAGGGTGAATTTAGAGGTGAATTCTCCAGAGATCAGGGTGAATTTAGAGGTGAATTCTCCAGAGATCAGGGTGAATTTAGAGGTGAACTTTTCGGAGATCAGGGTGAATTTAGAGGTGAATTCTCCAGAGATCAGAGTGAATTTAGAGGTGAATTCTCCAGAGATCAGAGTGAATCTCCGGAAGGCTGGAATGCCAGGGGCGGAAAGCTGGAATGCCAGGGGGCGGAAGGCTGGAATGCCAGGGGTGGAAAGCTGGAATGCCAGGGGCGGAAAGCTGGAATAATGAGTACTCTGCTGGGCAGCTTACTTTCTGAGTGGACGGCCCGTGCCGGGCTTTCGCATCAGCATCCGCGCCGCCGCTGACTGGGGTGCCCTGCGGGGACCGAAAAACAGAACAATATAAATATAAATAGGATAAAATTTCTAAATTTCTACTTATAAAAGTAGCTTAAATAAACACTAATCAATTTCTAAAGAAAACGATTTCTGAAGTTTAGAAGTCCCGTAAAGCGCATCAATCATCAGATTTTCCGCATCGCCAATTTAGACTCTCTCTCTCTCGCCCATAAAGCATTCTCCCTATAGGCATGCTCGCTTATCTCCCTCGGCAAGGCACAAGCCGTCTCAAACATATAAAGGTCGTAGCTATGAGAGCTCATCGACTCATGGGCTTACGGTCTGCTCCTGCCGGGACAGCCAGTCGAAGTCCCAGTCGCAGGACCAGCCGTTCTTGGCCATCAGTTCAGTGAACAGCGAGCGCAGGAAGGCGTAGTCAGGGTCCTGGTAGAAGTCCAGGCCGCGGACGTACCGAAGGTAGCTGGCCAGCTCCTCTGCGGCGTTTGGGGAATTTGGGATCGGGAGTTGACAGATGGGATATTTGGGATCGGGAAGTGACAGATAGGATATTTGGGATCGGGAAGTGACAGATAGGATATTTGAGATCGGGAGTTGACGGATGGGATATTTGGGATCGGGAAGTGACAGATAGGATATTTGGGATCGGGAGTTGACAGATAGGATATTTGGGATCGGGAAGTGACAGATAGGATATTTGGGATCGGGAAGTGACAGATAGGATATTTGGGATCGGGAGTTGACAGACAAGATATTTGGGATCGGGAGTTGACAGATAGGATATTTGGGATCGGGAAGTGACAGATAGGATATTTGGGATCGGGAAGTGACAGATAGGATATTTGGGATCGGGAGTTGACGGATGGGATATTTGGGATCGGGAAGTGACAGATAGGATATTTGGGATCGGGAAGTGACAAATGGGATATTTGGGATCGGGAAGTGACAGATAGGATATTTGGGATCGGGAGTTGACAGATAGGATACTTGGGATCGGGAAGTGACAGATAGGATATTTGGGATCAGGAAGCTTTTGGGAAAATGCCACTACGATATGGGAGATTCCTAATAATTACTAGATTCCAGTCACACTCGGCACTCACCGGGGAAACCCTCGCACAGCACTTCAATAGGCGTTGCCCGTTTCGTGTCGCCAATTTTCTGGTAGCGCTCCTTCAGGTTGTCGGCCTTGAGGCCCTGCCAGGGCAGGCTGCCGCGCAGGAAGTACATGAACATGTGGCCCAGCGCCTCCAGGTCGTCGCGTCTGGATTGCTCTGGGCAGGAGGGGGGCGATGGAGAATTACTAAAGGAGAATTGAATTCGCGAGCTCCCGCGGGACACCGAATTACGCCAGACTGGGTATTAATCAGCATTCGATAATTAGAAACAGCTTTACCGTTGAGAGAAGATTACTTACTCTTAAGTTATCAACTCCTGCAGTACACTGAATAATACTAAATCAGTCAGCTGACCTACAAACTGAAGGATACTCGATGGGTCAGCTGACCCACAAACTGAATTGGATACTCGATGGGTCAGCTGACCCGCAAACTGAAGGATACTCGATGGGTCAGCTGACCCACAAGCTGAATTGGATACTCGATGGGTCAGCTGACCCACAAGCTGAATTGGATACTCAATGGGTCAGCTGACCCGCAAACTGAAGGATACTCGATGGGTCAGCTGACCCACAAGCTGAATTGGATACTCGATGGGTCAGCTGACCCACAAGCTGAATTGGATACTCGATGGGTCAGCTGACCCACATCTTAAAGGATACTCTATGAGTCAGCTGCAACTACTCACCCTTGCCTAAATGCGTGTTGATGCTCATGTACCGAGCAGTGCCGGTGAGGCTCTTGTGCTCTCTGTACGGGATGTGCTTGCCAGTGTCCTTGTCAATGTACTCCTTGGCCAGACCGAAATCGATAATGTGGATGATGTGCTGTCTGCGGGTGGTCTGCCGCCCGATCAGGAAGTTCTCCGGCTTGATGTCGCGATAGATGAGACGGTGCGAGTGCACGTACTCAATGCGGTGCAGCTGAGGGCGAGTCGGCAAGCATTGAGCAGTCTTGAGCACTCATCAGTACAGTCTTGGGCACTCACTAGTTGTACAGCAATCATGAGCACAGTCTTGAGCACTCACCAGTTGTACAGCAATCATGAGCACAGTCTTGAGCACTCACCAGTTGTACAGCAATCATGAGCACAGTCTTGAGCACTCACCAGTTGTACAGCAATCATGAGCACAGTCTTGAGCACTCACCAGTTGTACAGCAATCATGAGCACAGTCTTGAGCACTCACCAGTTGTACAGCAACCATGAGCACAGTCTTAAGCACTCACCAGTTGTACAGCAATCATGAGCACAGTCTTGAGACTGAAGTGCCTGTCGCAGATGTCAAACAGATCCTCAAGCGAGGGCCCCAGCAGCTCCATGACCAGCGCATTGTACTTGTGTGTCGGGCCAAAATAGAAAATCTGCGGGATTCCCTCGCTGGTTCCCAGCTCGCTGTAGAAGCGGAACTCCAGATGCAGCTGCGGCGCCCTGGACTTCAGCGGCTCCAGTTTAACGGCCACGTGCTCATTGTTGTAGATGTTCTTGCCCAGCCGGAGTTCGCCAAAGTTACCAGAGCCGATCTTCTTGCCAACCTTGAAGTTCGGCCCCACCATCAGGAAGGCCTCATTCCGGGAGGCGCCGCCGGGGGCATTGCTGTGCCTGTTGGCGCTGGCCCCAGAGCTGGGCCGGTGCGGGTTGCTCATGGGACTGCGGAGAACTGCTTGGGGGGCCTCCAAACTGCTGGCTGCGGGGTTTGATTGGCAATCCATCAATGATTTTCGTACATTTTAATATAACAACCAAATTTGGACCACACACAGTAGTTTTAGTTTTTTCAATACCTGTTTGCCAGCTGTTTTGAACATTCAAGATCTCTACTAATTTCAGTACAAATGCAGGCCTTGCGGAAGGCATTTCGTTTGCTGACCAAATGGCTATCTGGCAAGCAGGCTTTTCTATAGAAATTCATATTTGGGGGGGGGGTCCAAGACCGCGTTGTGGGACAAAACAGCAACACAAAAATGGTCCTTCCCCTGCTGCCCCACTTCGATCGATATGTGGGACAAAAAATGGTAGTGACTGTCTCATTTTCAAGCGGGTCGGTGCTTACAATTTACTCATTATAGAGTTTTAAAACCTCAGGGGGATAAATATCCACTTGCAAAATATCCCACAAAAATCTCTCAAACAGGTGAACGGACATTTCGTCAACCGGCATTTTGTCAACTAGACATTACGGCAACTCAGCAAATTGTACTCTTAGCTGATTATTATAGCTGCACCAGCCAGAGAGTGTGAGAAGTGGTAATGCTATTTCAAATTAGTTTAAAATGTGTACACTTCTTGGAAGTAATTTTTCGTTGAAATATTCAGTCCTCAATGGTGTCGCAATACTCGTACCATGGTACCTGAATACCATGCACATGGTTTCAATATTTTTTATGATAAAACTTAAAACTTTAAACTTAAACTCTCAAACAAGCATTCTTATCTATGCAGCCAGCTCCAAGCGTATCGAAAAAAGAGGAAAGCACCAGAAAGTGTGGCAAGTGGCAATTTCTGTGCTTTTGGCTGCTCGACTGGAGTATTTTTTCACTCATTTCCGAAGGACGATGAGCTGAAGTAAATATGGATCGTAGCTATCCTTTAAGAAGGCTTTCAGTCGTCAGCATCATCAAGAATTTGCTCCGAGCACTTCTCTCCATCTTGCTTCATTGAGCAATTTAATGCCTCTCAGCAAATGTGCAAAGGGCAGTGGTACCCAGGAGCAATTGTATCGATTTTTTGCTGCCTTTGCAAGCCACCTGCAACCTGCGCAGAAGAGGAGGAGGACATTGACTGCTGCATCTGCATGATTTTTACCTGCCAAAATTGATTTCAGTGCCTTTCTCAGTGAACCGGACTGCAATCTGCCACAGTCTGAATCCTGCATACAGACGTTTCTTATGGGGGAAATGGCCCACAGTTTCTCCACTTTACTGGTTTAAATTTTATATGGTCTGTGCTTTACCCTTTAGTAGGGTGTATAAATCATATCAATTCAATGCACAGCTATTCCTATTCTTGAGTTATGTTCTCTGACTTTCCTTCCATAATTCTCTTATTGGCCCAGTACAGTTTTTGCTCTTTTGCTTATTTCTAGATGCACTCTGCAAGCCAACAAAAGCCACACAATTTGTATTTGCAATCCAAATGGTAAAGGTACACATATCCAAACATTTTGTCTTAATAGAGTAAGCTTTCTTGTATTATAAACTTTAAATTTTTATTTGGGTAATTATTTTGTCTTTATCATTGATGATAGATGATATCAACCTAGCAAAGTGGATGACTTTCAGTGTCAAAACTTGGAAAAACTGTTTTGTATATATTGCTTTAAAAGACTCATATAAATACTATATTTGTTATTAATGATTCTACTATTTTTATTTTCTTATTATATAAACTGACAAAAAAGCAAAAACTTCAACTTGCTCCTAGCCTTTTGCCTTTGCTTGCCTCTTTCCAAGTGCTTAATAGTTCTTTTTAAAATAGAAATTTGTTTACTATTTGTTTTTTTGAAAGGCATTCTGCCTTTATCCCTAAAAGGACATATTTTTTCAATAGAGGTATGCTACTTTTTTATCCCCATGGCATGTTACCCAGTATAGGCATTCTGCCTATCTTCTAGACATTGTCCACCAAGTATTCTGTCTATCCTTCAAGAATATCCTATCATTCCCAATTGGTATTTCCCATTAGGAAGCTGTGAAAGATACTTTGCTCTCAAAAGACCTATAGTGCCTACTGCTTCTTTACAATTTTCACTTTGGCAAAAATGCAAAACAATTGGCCATTGGCATCAAAGTTGCATTTGGTACAGGAACCCTTACTCATCAGATTGCCAATAGTTGGTTCAAGCAATTCAAAGATGAAGATGAGGGCCTTGAAGACAAGCCATGTAGTGGCTAGCTGATAGCTTGAAAACCCTATTGGAATAAGTTGACAAAACACAGACGACCATCTGTCGCATTTTTGGATTCTCCTGGTGTTGCATGGCGCGACAGTGGTGTCAAGTGGTGTGTTGCGTTGCGCAACACTGTGGAAACCTGGTGTTGTCATGCATCACATCAAGCAACGCGATAGTATGGCAACTTAGCAACTGGCGTTGTCTTGTGTCCCATTGCGGCCTGGATCTGTAGCCAAATCCCCTATTGGAATAAGTTTCAAAAACCCGCAGACACGCGACACGGGTGCCAAAATTGTGCCCTCAAAAGCGCGACGCGACACCAAATTTTGTTGACTGGGGGGCGGCGACGCGCGACGCAACACCGATGTCTGTTGACCAAATGACCGGGGGGAGGAGGATGCCATAGCAACCACGTTGCAATTGACAATTCCCGTTCTGCTGTTCACTCCCGACACCAAAAACATGGGGCGAGGGACGAGAGTATTCCTTTCAATTTCGTGGAAAAAGAAAAGAAATTTAAAAACAATAAACAGTAAAATAACAAAGGTACAACACTTAGAAAAACAGCGCACGCATTGTAACTAACAAGTAACATTTCTAAAAATTATATTTGAAGTATTAGTTACTTTACTGTCAAAATAAATAAGAACAATTCAAGAACTTGTTATTATCAAACATGTTTGAAACATTTAAATACTGAGAAACAACCGTGAACATATTACAATGAAACACAGTTTGCAAGGTTTTGGCTATAGGTCCAGGCCGCGACGCGACGCATGACAACACCAGGTTTCCAGTGTCACGCGACGCGACACACCACTTGACACCACTGTCGCGCGACGCGACACCAGGAGAATCCGAAAATGCGACAGACGGTCGTCCACGCTTTTTCAACTTATTCCAATAGGGGCCAAATCCTTGCAAACTGTGTTTTATTGTAATATGTTTATGGTTGTTTCTCTGTATTTAAATGCTTCAAACATGTTTGATAATAACTAGTTCTTGAATTGTTCTTTTTTATTTTGACAGTAAAGTAACTAATACTTCAAATATAATTTTTAAAAATGCTACTTGTTAGTTACAATGCGTGCACTGTTTTTTTAAGTGTTGTACCTTTGTTGTTTTACTGTTTATTGTTTTTAAATTTCATTTCTTTTTCTACAAAATTGAAAGAAATACTCTTGTCCCTCGCCCCATGGTCTAGGTGTCGGGAGTGAATGGCAAAACATGAATTGTCAATTGCAACGTGGTTGCTGTGGCATCCTCCCCCCCTTGGTCATTTGGTCAATAGACATTGGTGATCAGTGTTGTGTCGCGTGTCGCCACCTCTAGTCAACAAAATTTGGTGTCGCGTTGCACTTTTGAGGGCACAATTTTGGTACCTGTGTCGCGCATCTGCAGGTTTTTGAAACTTATTCCAATAGGGCTTGAAAATGGTGCATTGGAACAACTGCTTGAGTAGGCCCTATAAAACCTGGCAGATCACATATGAGCTGGCCACGCAACTGGGTATGCATCACTTTATTGTTGCCAACTACCTTCACCTTTTGAATAAGAAGCCAAAGCTAGGATATTAGGTGCCCCACTAGCTGATTTCTATTGACATGGACTGGCTCATTGAGGCTGCTTTTACTATCTTCTTCTAATCCCACCATCTAGATTGGCTAGATGATATGATAATAAATGACAAAAATTGTGCTTCTATGTCAATATTTAATACAAGCAAGAATAGACAATGGGTTGATTCCAATGCAAAACTAAAGCAAGAAGCCAAGGCTAAGTTGCACCCCAAGAAGGTTATGCTTTCAATATTTTGGTAAACAAAAGGAATAATCATATGGAAGCTACTACCAAAGAACAAGAGCATCAATGTTACTTTTTACTAACAATAGCTTAAATGCTTGCAACAGAAACTAGCTAAAATACACCTAGATTCTTGAATGTTGCTAGGTCATCTTGTTGCATAATAACCCACCTGCACACAAGGCACACAAGTTGACCTATTAAAAGCTGCTTGAGCTAGGTAGGCTAGGCAATTCTTCCCTACCCACTGTACAAACTAGATCTTATATCCTACCAATTATCACCTGTTTGCCACCTTCAACTATTCTATGGCTAGCAAGGAGTTCAATAATGAGAATGACCTACTGAAGACCCACCTAACAAACTTTTTTAAGGGCCAGTGCACATGCACCCAGAGTTCTATAGCCAAGGCATCCACTTTTTGCATATATGTTGACAGACTGAAAGAGTTATTGAACAGGAAGGATAATGACTACATTTAGGATTGATAACCCTGTTGCATAGAAAAGTGTTAGGCCTACATTGAATAGGCCCTAAACTTTTAGCAAATGTAAAAAAATTGCCAACAATAAGTATATTGGATATTAATGAATGTAAATGAAATTTCTTACTAATGACTAAAAATAGCCATTTTGCTTTTTATATATAGGGCCTAGTATAGGCCTAGTGACTGTAAAAATAACTGTTTTGCAATTTATATGGTAACATTAAGTTAAAACCTTAGGCCCACATAGTGTCTAATGCATTGACTGTAAAAATAATCATATTGCTTTTTATATACTGTCACCATAACATTTAACAATAACAATCTGCAAAAATATAACTTTCAAAATCTCACTAGAGACCTTACTGTTGGTTGCCTGTGTTGGACAAACCACATAGAACTACAGAACTACACAATCGAATTGTTGCACAATGCACACTAGTAAGTAATGACAGACTGGCAGAAGAAGCCTGAACTTAAAATCAAGGTTATGTGGCAGTTGGGTGCCACCAGTGAAACGTAACTAACAGTTATTTAATAACTTTTTAAAACGCATGCAAAAGGAACATTATTTTTTTTCGTGTCCACTATGTGATTTTGGTTCCTCATTTTCATCAAGTGGACATCCAGCTGCTGAACATTACTTCCATATTTTGGACAGGGCTTGTTCCCTCCCGTTGGAAATTTGTTTAAGTCTTCTTTTTCCCCATTGCGACAAAGCCGTCCACCCGAAGTGTCCATGCCATGTATTTTTAATCCAGCAGTCTGTCCAGTGTTTCCCCCAATTAATGTTCATGCTATTTTATTTCCTATTTATTCTGCTTGTGACGAGTCGTCCCAAGTATGTGTTTTTGCTTTCGCGCTCTCTCTCTCTCTCTTTGTTTTGTCATTACATTTACCAACTTGAGTTTTACTTCTATCTTCTAACAGTCTTGCGCACCGGCGCCCGTGAATTTCATCCTCGTCTGGAATTTAATATTACAAGTTAGTTTGATTAACAATAATAATAATTTTACTTAATAAGCCTGCTTCACTTAATAATAAAGACAATTAATAACTCCATATTTATCCGTTGACTAAAGCCATAGTATTTCTTGAAGTCATTTGCCAGTGGGGCATAAAATAACCAAAGTTCTCATCTCAAAGAAAGCTCTGAGACCATTAACGTTCCGTAATACGTAAATTACGGTGGTGGCAGCAACTACCCTACTGACAAGTAACAAGCTCTGCAAATCGACGCAAAATTTACGGTGTCTGAATTTACGGTGTTTCATCGCTTTGAACGACCGCGCCGCTCTACGACCGCTCCGCTACGATTACGACTACCCTCCCCCCGGACTTGAGAACCCGGCTGTCGGAGTAAAACAGGAGAAGAATTTCGTTGTGATTCGTCTGCGCGATTTTTACGGCTTCATTCGTGCGAACGCAACGCTAACCGGTTTCGAGGAAACCCCAACTTTCAAATTCCCAAATCATTTCTTTTCTTTTCTCCGCCCCACCTCAGTTATGGAAGGTCCGTTGTTAGAAACTGCACAATTTGAGTTGAGCGCGTCCAGAGGAAAAAAATATTAAGTTTATGTGTCATAACAAAATATACAAGCACACCAGGTTGCTGGTTAGAGATTGGTCGTCTGACAAGACAAGAAGAGGGATGGTAGCCTTTTATAAAAAATAGCATAATGGCTTTTTCGAAATTGTATTCAAAATGAGGACAATTCGTCATCAAACCTTCAGTGAAAAGTTCCAAGAGCTACTGAGGACTCTAGTGCCTAGTTGATTGCGCGCTTTCTATTCTCTTTTCTCTTTTGACTAAAAGAAATGCTTTAACCGATTTTCTCACTGAGTAATTAAGTCTTTAAGGTCCCAGAAGTCGACAATACAATTTGTATTAACATTTAAAATATAAATTTATACAATTATCAGAATAAACTCGATTTCCGTAGAGACCTTTGGACTTTGGTGGAAATGACGTAGTGGCAAATGACAAAGTTATGAGGAAGCGCAAATCTCGCCTTTGTTCTTCAACCGAGTTGAGTTGGACCATACGTGACTGATGACCGTACATTGCACTTCAATGCAATTATTTGTTATTGCAACTGAGTACATGAACAATCTATTGTAAGACATTGTACGCTTACTTCGATTGTCGGTGCCCCAGCATCAAAAATTCCCTGCGAATAATGAACATGTAGCATTGTACATGTACATTCTCTACTAGTTGTTTACAGGAGTAGGATTGTACTTCTAATTGCAATGAATATATTATACTATTGCAGAACTGCAGTCTCATTAACATGTACATGTACACACGTCTTTCAGTTACGTACGTGTACATGTATATGTATACTGTTACATGTAATTTAGGGGAAATAACACTGCAATTGGACACAACCCCTGTACGATGGAAATGAAGCTTCTGATGAGGACGCACTTTTTCCCAAATCCCGCGCTAGCACATGGGCTCTAAACTTACTTGCCTACTAACAGTGGGCAGTGGGCATTTTTATCCTTTTTCTGCGAATTTTCATGGAATCTATACTAGATATAATGTCTGGCCATACTAGTAGTCATAATAACATAGGCGCAGCTTTTTGGGTCATAAATCATCGCTTTCGAAGCTGATCTGACAGCCACCTGCGCCTCACTCAGTGTTGAAGCGGGCGCCAGATGGTCTGAGAGGATGCGGGCGGTAGCTTTTTTCTCATCATTTTGACAGGCCATCAAGATTTATGAGGTCAGAGCCTATTGTTCGGATTCACTCAAGCGTGTGACAGCTTTGACAGCTATGCGTTTTACCCCTAAAAGTACCTTGGGATTAGCGATTAGCGATTTCTCTTCATTATCTTCACTTTCTATTTAATAAGAGCTTTCTAATGTATATTTTTTCATTAATTTCTGTCAATCCTACGCGAAAAGTCATAAATCATTTTGTTGCGATTTTGAGTGATTTATGGCCGCACCTGTCATCTTTTTACGACCCTGTGGGAACTGATAGGATCTCTCGGTCACGTGATTCTGGGTAGCAACGAGCTTAGCCAATCAGAAAATTCGGCGCTCATTTTAACAAAACGGCTCAGCCAATCAGAATCGACGTGTTCCGTTATAACAAACTGCGGTCCAGTTGGCGGCTATTTAAACCGGAGTTTTTGGCCCGCTCGGACGCAACTTCTTCTTACTTTGGCTCGGGCCCAGCGCGCAACTTCTGGTTCCCGGAGCACGACCGTCGTTTCTTGATCCCCGGATTGCAACTTCCCCCATCATCATCAAGGACGAGTCCCCCGGTCGACAGCAGCGAACATCCAGTTAAGAGCATCACCTGCTAGCTAACAGCGAAGATTGTGACAGCATCATCCCGAGTCTACAGCTGCAGAGCATCGAGCCGATTCGGTCACTGTGGAATACCTGGTCTCCGGCTGTTGAGTTTCTGTTTGGTTGGGTGAAAGGCTACCTAGACTTGCTTGATTGGGTGATCCCTTTTCTGTCCCCTGTTGCAGTAGCTGAATTAGGCGCACACTTTGGCTCATTTTGTTCAGTAGTGCTGTTGCTGAGGCAGGAATCATTCAATAATACTGCTAGTAGTCTAAGACTCCAATTCAATCTAAAGTGTGAAGTGAACTAAGGAGAAGGTTAAATCTAACAGTTATCTTTGTCGGCTTTATTTCTTTGTTCGCCGATGGCTCAGATGAGTAGCTAAGCTAGTAGGCGCCGGTCACAGTGGACCAATGGCAAGGCAGTTCTCAGTCGACCAATCTAACAAATCAGTGAGCAAAACTGCCAGAAGTGCAGAATCGGCGCCAGAGATGTACTTTGTGCACTCAAGGGTAGCCAAGCGGCTCGGGTAAATGAATCATGCGGTCTCTGAAGTTCGAGTTAGCCTATCATCAGCGCTATGAGAGGCTAGTTGGCGCGTTGAAGGCTAAAAGTACATATCTTCGTATTTAGCAATGTAATAGTACATGTAGCTACCCCATAGACTCGCCACCGCAAGAATCCCCTGCACAAGTCCCCTCTGTACCTGCATGGCCAACGCGATCTAGTCCCAGCAGTGTCCCTTATCATCGGCTATGACTTCGAGATTGACAGCAAAAAGACACTAGTTGGCAGGTAAGTGCAAAGCCCCTTCTAGTCGGAAGCCCGATTTCGAGAGTCCCGGTGTGGTGAGCCAGGGCGCACGGGCTGGTGGCAGCAAGTTAGTTGATCTGCGGATTAGCTAATTTCTACTTTCAAAATTCTCCCTGCTCGTCTCTCGCTGTCCCTCTCTTAGCTATAGGACCTAGACTGCTCGCCACACGATCAAGCTACCATGGGGCTGACCATCTGACAGGAGTGGGGGGCCAGGTCTCTAATTGATTTATTTCTGAGCCTGAGGCCCGCAGGCTTCCCTAACAAGGAGCCCGAAGGTCGAAACCCATCACTTCAGAAAACTTTTTTGGTGCCATTTAATGGATATGTCACCCAAAATGCACCCTCATGGTCTCAACACTTCCACAAGGACAGCAGGTCTACGCTTATTTATTTTGCCGATCTTTACTACATGCGCATGTACATGTACAGGCAACAGCGAATAGTTCTGCATAAATCAATACAGCAATCCCTCAGACTTTAGTAGCCAACCCGAGCAATGGGGTAGCTGATAAACATTATATTTGCAGACTAAAGCCCACACTTGCAGCTCAATGCGCGTACCACCACTTCATTTCAAATTTAGTTGCAGCGGGCAGAAGATCTACATCGTTCTCTCGGTCCAAAGGCTACGAAATGAAAACTTGAATTAATGTACATCATCAATAGACCCTACAGTGTATGCATTTTAAATAAGCTGAAAAAACGAAGCTTGCCGAGTGTAGAATACCCGAGAAACAGCTCACCCAGACCGGCAGCAGGCGCCTTTCAGCTGCACAAATGGCCAGCCAATCCTCCGCAACAGGTGCCGCTGCATTCGTGAAATGGCAGCTGCCACCGGAGTTCGACGCCCCCGTACCGAACGCGCGTCGGCAACAGCTGAAGGAGGAATTTCGGAGCAACTTTGGACCCGAGACGGCCGGAAGACGCGCCGGTAAAAAAAACATTACAACTGAGTAGCGAGCCAATGTTTACTCAAAGATCGTATTCAATAAGGCCATTACAGACCAAAATAACCATAATCCCGGAAACTTTTAGCTGAAAATTCTGACAAAAAAGCGGAGCAGAAGCCGCAGTCAAAGGCAACTGCCAAAGTCGAAGGCAAATCGTCATTAAAAGTTGCTCTGGCAACGCAACGATTTCCAGAACTACCGGGCACCACGGTAAGCAACATTATCGTACATGCAAGACTTCAAACAAAAATTTATACACTGTCAGTTAGCGCTAAAAGAGAGCAGCGTCACAGGGCTCGCCTCTGGACCTGGGCGCAAACGTACGCAATGCCAACAACGAGTCAGGGGTGCCGGCGTCAGCCAGTAGGCAGTCGACGAAACGCCCAGGTTCTCTCCATTAGGGTGAGTCCTCGCGGATGATGTGGCCTGTCAGCTGGAGTCGCCGACAATGCAACAGGTTCTGATGTTACAAATAGGGGCGTCGCCATGGATTTTATGGTGTGGAGGACAAAGCCAAGAATTCTACATGTACAAGTATGGCTCGCAGCCCTATGTGAGGCTTAGTACGGGGGGCTACCTGTTAGGAGACTCGCCCTTGGTAAATAAGTTGCCCAGACTCGCTCCAATCTAAAGCCTTTTCCGTAGACTTCGTGGTCTCCCCGCTCTCGAACCGCTTCTAAACTCCAATCTTTTTGCGCGACTCCTGGGACTTGTCTGCTGGGGGTGGCTTGGGTGGACTCAGTCTTAGCAACGTCCCTGATTCCACTGTTGTTCAGCGGTGTCTTAGTCCATAGGTTTGAGCTAGCAGCCCCAATATCTCACCAGGCCTTGAGACCTGGTCCCAACCGTGGGCTCTCGGGCTATATGCCCCTGGTAGTATCGCCCACAGACAGATCCAGCGGCAGAGCCCTACTTGGGCTGATCCGCGGGGGCCCCTGGCTTCCCACCCTCGTTTAACAACAAACTCCTACATGTACATTATTTTCAGAATCGGTGTTGTCTGCAGCGCTCATTTTGGCACCTCAGGCAATCATTTTGGCGCCGCAGGCGCTATGTTTTGTCACCCGAAGCAAAATTATTGATTTCCATCACAGATCGCAAGGTGGGGTGGGGGGACAAAGCCTTGTCATGTCCCCATAGCTTTTACTCGGGGGACATGTCTCCCCCCCCCCCCCCGATGGAGACGTCCCTGGTTACAAGGGTGTCTCTGATTGTAATTGGATAGTATAGGACACCGCAGACTTTAGGAGATATTAAAGCTAATGATGAGAGTTTAAAAACAGAAAGACATTGTCCTGAGGAAGCAGTTGTGGGCAACCTTGCGACATCACCCACAACCAGCGGTTGAGACAGTTTTACACATTCCACTGACTCCTGACCACATACAATCAGGCGGATACCGAACGCAGACAGGCTCTCATACACACGCTCACACAGGGTGTACACAGACTTTGTAATCGTCAGGAATGAAATGTACAGTCTGTGAGTTTGCAGGTAGCCCTCATAGGTGTGAACCACGCGACAACCCCTCATTCAACAGGCAGGTAGCAGCAGCGCCAGCTCGCACGCGCTGACTCGAGCCCAACAGCTGACCAAAAATGCCTCGCCAGCAGAGCTCAGAGTTGTGCGGCGAGCGCTCAGGCTGATGCCAGACAGTCAAGCCAAGGGATCGCGCGATGCTGATAGCGCTGAAGAGCGGCGTCCAGGCGGTGAGACAACCGCGAAGCTGCTTTCACGAACTTCAGAGTGAGTGCTAAGTGTGTTGCTGCAATCGTTAACGTAGATAACTAAAATAGAAGGAATTTGCGCCGTCAAATCGAAAGGCAAAAAAACAGATCACGCAAAAAGAATTAAAAAACTTAAGCACATTCATTTAAAGCTCGTCGGGATTTATTTAGTGCGTATTTTTCACATAAAAACCATAGTCATTATCTATGACTCGGCTTCCATAGTTACTCAGTAGTTATAACTGTATAAAGTCGCGAATGTGAGACGATAATTCTAGATGTGCTGGTGTGCTATTTCAGAAACTCTTCAGAAACAACTCCAGCGACAACAACACTGAAGTACATCAGGCAGCTCAGCCCCGGCAGCCGGGCAAACCGCTGGCAGTTCACCAGCTGGCACGGCACGAAGCCGCAGGAGTCAAGAGCAGCGAAGGCAACGGCGCCGACGCCAGCGCCTGCCCGTCTGCGAGAGCTGCAGCCAGCAAGCCCGGGGCACTACCGCATTCACCCCGAGTGGGGCTGGGACGCCCAGACTTGATGGGACAAATGCCAGGCACTCTGAATAATTTCAGCGATTGTTGAGTAAATTTGCGTAGAAATCTAGAATAGAAGGGCTCTACGCTCGCGAATCGTGTAAGTTTTCCGAGCTAATTTATCTTGAAATGTTACCGGACACATATTGGTGAAAGCCCTATTCAGTGCTATGTTGAAAGTGGATCTTTGCAACCACTGTATTTTGAACGGTTTTCAAACATTTTGTTGAAAAAAACTGTGAACCAACCTGGAAGAGAAATATTTTTTATTCTTCTTCTGCATTTCGGACGATATTCACATATCGGATGTACTATGATAGCTTATAGCTTATAAAAGCTTATAAAAGCTTATAAAGCTTATAACGCTATCCGAGCGTCGTATTGTGCCAAAAATCCTGAAAACTTCCCATCTGGCCAATACCTTTTGCAACGCAAAGCGGTTGTCCCTGTTGCATCAGTACGATTTGCGTGTTGCTTATTGCTCATTGCTTATGCCTCAGCTTTTCAGCGGCCTTAGACATGCACGGTTTACCTGGAAAGACTAATTATTTACTGTATTTATATGTAGATCCTCAGACTTCGGTAGCTCAAGACTTAGCTATGTGTAACGCATAAGCGTAACTCTTGCAGTAAGGTAATTGACAGACCGGTACAAAGTATTTTGATCCTTAGCGGAGCTTAAATTCGTTAATTTCTTATCGATCTTTTTCGATTTTCAACGGCTCAATGTTTGCCGAAGCTCAATTTGCGGCTTGAAATCTCTATTTGACTGCAGTTTTAGGCGCTTATAACCGCGTTCCCGACGGATAGTAGTCTCGCTTAGATTTAGTGTCTGTTTGCTAATTTAATTCATTTATACGGACTGCTTTATACGAGAATTTTACTTTTAGTTTAGTTTTGACTAGTTGACTACTTTTGACTACTATACTATTATAGTCAACCTCAGTTCACATTAACTGCATTGTTTTTCTGCATTAAATTCAGTAAAATACACACTCGTTCAGTCTAGCAGCCACAGAAAACATTTTTTCAGTCTAGAACAGTCTCCTGGCTCTTGTTTCGTGGTGGCTGTTAATCGACTGTAAACTATCTACTCTGTGCATGTACTTTATCATTCACTGTGAGAAACTGAAACGACAATTTATAAGGGTTTTTCCCACATAATCGTTACTTCTGCCAACAGTTCAGGAAGACAACGAACAATGGACTCGATGGTACTTTCTCTGTGTGATCTCTAGAGTCACATTCTCAAACTTCAGGCGAGGATCTTTCCTCTTCAATCAGTATATTTTATAAGTTAACAGACTGTACGCGAGCAACGAGGAATAGGGGAAGAAAGTGGAAGGCCCAATAGGAGCCGTCGGCCAGAGGAGATTCATGCATCACGCGAGGGTCGCATGGCTGGGCTTCTCGCTTGCCGATCATCAGGGCTTATTTTTAGGCATGCAGATCTTGTGCATCTGGGTGTTGCTGCCAAGGCTGGATGATTTCTCCCATCCTCTTGCTAACGACGGTTTCGTTTCACTTCAAAACATATTGTTGCCTTATTGGTGTGTTAGATACATATAGATGAAGTAATAGAAGTTCTATTCATTATAAATATGGTTATATATAGTAGTCAGTAGTCCTTGTAAATAAGATCTATATGGCCGTTTTCGGCTTCTAGTCGTCGGGAACGGCTGTGGTGAAAAATCTAACGAATCTGGCCCATAGAGATTGATTTTATGCCGTCTGGCTTGGACGTAGACAGAGTGGATGAAAACGGCATCCGTCTGCCTATGGTTTAAAGATCATCGCACTGTATGCTTCCATGCTGGCTGGCTGCTATAGTGGTGTACTACCGGTCGTGTGTAGCATGCAAATTTGTAATGAGCTAGCAAATTCTGGCATAGAATCAAAACTCGTAGCCAATGGAGGCGCCCGGCTGCGCACAAGAATGTACGCGAGTGAACTGAAGCAGGCTTGCCCGACGGGTCTGTTTAATTCTGATCTTTTCTAGATGCTACGAATTTCCAGGCAGATTTATGAGGCCATTATTACGCGCTTATGCTTGGGGGTAGAAACTTCAGTACACACTGTAGCTTCAACTCTGCAATAAAAATAGGACTAAGCTGCATTTGACGCGCAAAAGATTGTTAACAGACTAGCTCGCGACGACTAACAGAGTCAGAGAAACGCGCTTATGCTGATAGAATTAACTACTGAAAGGCTTGGTTTCTGTTTGAACTAAAAAAGCGGCCATGTCGCTAATACAAGAAGTGATCAAATGGATAGCCACTGTTCTCATGATTGCCTCTGAGCCTGACCAACCCGAGGCTGATGTTCCCTATCCGACGGACGAGCAATTCATGCGGTCGATCTTGGAAGGCAATCTTACCGTTGTGGACCGCTATCTGGAAGCTCGGAACAACCTTGACGTCGAATTACCCGTTCTAGGCGAGCAGTTTTCACCTTTGCACCTCACATGCATTATAGGTAGGCTTGAAGTTCTAAAACGACTGATTGAAGCTCAAGCTGACATTGATTTATTGGACTCAGACGGCTGCACACCTTTGTACCTTGCTTCTCAGAATGGTTATTACTTCCTAGCAGACTTGCTAATCAAAGCTCAAGCCGATGTGAATAAATTTGAAGGCATTCACGCATCACCGCTGTATATCGCGTCGCAGGAAGGCCATATTGGAATCGTTCAACTCCTCATCGAAGCTCAAGCTGACATCGACCGTTGCATCAATAGGGAAGTTCTTGTTTCTCCGCTGCACGCTGCTTCATTCGGCCAGCATCACGAGGTCGTCCGGGCGCTCGTCAAGGCGGAAGCGAACGCAAATGTGGCTAATCTTGTCGGAATTTCACCTCTCTATATTGCATCGCAGGAGGGTCACTTGAAAGTTGTGGAGCTACTTTTGACAGCTCAAATTAATTTGAGCTGTCAAGATGCCAAAGGCTGCTCGCCACTGTATCTCGCATCTCAGAATGGACATCGGCGTGTTGTACAGGCTCTGGTTGCTGCAAGCGCTGATGTTAATCTTTCCAAGCACAATGGCATGTCGCCGTCTTACGTTGCATCACAAAATGGCCATCACGAAGTTTTGAATGTGTTAATAAAAGCGCTAGCGGACTTCGATACTCAAGAGTGCACAGGTACTTCACCGCTTCATATTGCATCGTTTCGGGGTCACCATAGAGTTGTGAAAGCACTCGTTGAGGCCCAAGCAAATGTTTTAACAGCCAAGACAACTCTGGAGTTTCCTGCATGCTAGCTGCCACTCACCGCGGACATAGTGAAGTGGTGAGTCTGCTCATCCAATCGAGAGCAGATGTAAACTTGAGGCAAGTTGACAACGAATCACCACTGTACGTCGCTTGCCAAATTGGTCATTTCAAAATTGCTCAGGCTCTTGTTGATGCTAAGGCTGAATTGAACGTTCAGCAACGGGAGGGCGCTACGCCTCTTTTTATTGCAGCTCAGCAAGGGCATCTAAAGGTTGTAAATCTTCTCATAAGGGAAGGAGCCCATGTGGACACCCAGACAGCTAGTGGCGCAACGCCACTGTTTATTGCCTGTGCAAACGGGCACGACAGAGTGGCAGACTCTCTCATCAAAGCTCAAGCAGACATTGACACAATGTCAAACGACGGTGAGTCTCCATTGTTCATCGCTTCGCATCAAGGTCACACTAAAGCTGTTGATTTACTCATCAAAGCTCCGGCTGACGTGGACTTGATAGGAGGCAATTGGATGTCAGCTTTGCACGCTACTGCTCAAGTGAATGAGTTAAGAGTCACAAAACAGCTGATTAGAGCTCAAGCCAATGTCGATATCAAGTCAGCCGATGGATTAACTCCTCTACATTTGGCTTCGTACCAAGGAAGTGCGGAGGTGGTGACGGAATTAATCGATGCACAAGCAGACGTTGATGTGACCCAGGCCAATGGAATAACTCCACTGGTTTTTGCAGCTGTACAGGGTCACGAAAGGGTGGTCAAGTCCTTAATGGAAGCCGGTGCCGAAAGCAGTCTTCAGCAGGGTCAAGAAGTACTACTCTCGGTGCGATTAGTCGAAGACAAGCAAAGTGGCCAAGAAGCCGCTAATTCAGGTGCCGTGGCGGTGGCTCAACAAAACAACTTACCGGATGAGAAATGGATGCCAGATTCACCCACGAGTCAACCTCAAGTTGACTCCAACGATTTGACGTCAGATGAAAAAGCGTAAGAACATTTTAGTCCTGTGTGGAATATATATTAAGTGATTTGCAAAATTGAAAATTAGCCAGTATTGCGACAATGAGACATCTGGCTTACGATCGCTCGAAGCTACCCTGCATGGCTAAATGCTAACTATAAGAGATCTCCAGCATAAAGTTGTTTTAAACAGTTGCAATCCGTAATTTCACCTCTAATTAAAGTCGTTTCGAATTGAAACAACAAGAAGAAGCTAATATTTTCATTTATACTTTTTTACTATTCTACTAGATTGTTTTGAATTATTTGAGACTATAGGCAGTAAAATGTTGCATTTCAGGGTGCTGCAAAAAGAAAATGAGCTCAGCGTGCTTCTACACAGGCGCCTATCGCAGTCCGGGTTTACGGAATCTCGAGCCAAAGCTCAAGCCGCGGTCGCAGACGTTTTGCAGGATATTCTGCGAAGGCGCCTGCGTGACAATGAAGTATTTGTCGTGGGAAGCTATTCCGAAAGCTGGGGCAACAATCTGTCCGCCCTGGATGGCACGACAGACATTGAGTCCGACATTGATGTGATGAGGCTTATCTCTGGAAGAGATTACCACATTAGGGGCGTATGCCGATGCGATTTGGTGGAAGACGAACAAGTGGAGTACACCAATGGTCACATTTTTTGCCCTGGTTTCGGTAATTGGCTTGCTTTAAATACCCCATATACTAAAGCTTTTATACTCTGTTTCCCAATTACGAGATGCAACTGTAAATTAAATCCATCCCACAGCATCGAATCCTGCCGAACCGCTGTTGGGATCCGTGTTGAAGCCCGCCGTAGACCTGGTGGACGCGCGTCGGGTCTGCTGCTACCCCCCGATTGCGCCGCTGCTGCCGGACAGAGTCGTAGACTCCGAAATTCCAGAGTCCCTGCTTCTGTCCCTGGAACAGGCGCTCGCCTCTACACACTGCCATGTGGTGCACGCAGCACCTCAAAATCAGGCAGGAAGACAGCTTCGAGTCAGCACAACATTTCTGGAGAAGCTTCTTCTGAGAAGTCTAAACACTGTCCAAGGGCAGCTGTTTATCATTCTCAAGTATCTGGTGAAGAAGGTTATCAGCAGCAAAGATTCCTACAATACTCGTATTCAAGGACTGAAGGCATACCACGTCAAGACTACCACATTCCGAATGCTTGAGACAACACCACGCGAGCGATGGCGGCCAGAAAATCTTATCAGCCTCACAAAGAAGTCGCTCAAGATTCTTCGGGACTCAGTTGAGAAAAACGCCGGGCATAATAACGGAGAAGGAAAAATTTTAGACCATTTCTTTCTCTGCGACACGGCTCTGTACCTGAAGGGTGTGGAACCGAAAGCAGCAGAGGAGATGAAGGCTTTTCTTGAAACCATTGCTAGAGCACTGACTCACTTGACAGAAAACTTTGACGAGCTAGTAATACAGTTTATGAGCACTCTGCGATCAATCAACGATGGCGACATGTTCTACTTTCATCCATTTGTTGTGCTGCCATACATGCATGCACAAAACCCATCGCCAAAGTCAAATAAAATCGAGTACCACGAGATCTACGATGTTGTTCGCGAAGCGCTAATGTTCCTGTCTGACTACGACTGCAGCTCCAAATCGCATCTGGGACTCCTGGATTTGATAGGAAAACTGCCCGATTGCGCTCGAACCGCTCGCGAATCGCTGAGAGTCCTTGCGTGTCTGAAATTTGGCCTCCAGGATGCGGCAGCCGATATTCTCATCGGGTGCAGATTGCACAAAGTTAGGCGAGGTTTCTCTTGGCCGACTGAGAAGCCAGTCTCGAGCTCGGCGACGGAGCTAGTTTGGCAACATCTCTGTAACTCCGACTCGGCTTGGAAGTTTTGCTTCACACTGCATCAGCGCCCAACGTATTCCTTCATTTCCAGACGGATGTCTGAATGCGTAATTTTTCAACTGGAGAATTATTACACAAATTTTTCTGTGAACTTTGACGCACTTCTCCAGTGTCTCCGAATTGAGCTGAAAGTGGGCATCGAGGAAGCTCATGGCTGGATCAGAGACGTGGCTGTGCGAGCGGACGCAGACGCCCAGGAGCTGGTCACAGCGGCGCTGTACTGCCATGATGTCGAGTTGAAACGACGACTGAAAGAAAGAATTCAAAAGGTTATCGATAGGACGGCTGTGCTGCGAGGTTGGCTGCTGGATGCAGTCCGGGACTGGTATGGGAGGCCTTGCTCAATCGATAGCATTGCCGCTGGATCGCCGAGTTCGGAAAAGGAAACCGGGTCATCCAACACTTCTTGATCTACGAAATCAGACATGCTTTTCCATGCATAAACCCTTTAGCTGCGGAATTTTCCAGATGGTGACTATAGTTTTTTTCTGTTTGTGACAATGTACGTTGTTACACAAAACTTATGGCAATTTTTTGAAGATGTCAGCCTCTAAATTTTTGTATACTATGCTTTTTTGATCCTTCAGTGTTTTCACTGTGGTCTGCAAAGATTACACGCACTGAATCAAAGTAATTTAAACAAGGTAAAATCTCAGTTTGTAGAATCCCTCACCTCACTGGAATCCCATTCAACAATGTCCATGTAAGTGAAAAGCGCTTTGCTATTAATTTCCATAAAACGATAAAAACTCCACACAATTGGGCAACTTCCTCTCAGCATCACCCCCCCCCCTTAGAGTCATTCCCACTCAACATCATCCCCCATTAGCATCATTCCCGCTTAGCATCATTCTGTATCTCACTCCCTTCAGCATTGCTGCATCTCAAAACCGTTTTAACTGAGCATCCCCTCAAAGTCCAATACCCTGATCATTCCCATCATTCCGAACATCATCACTTAGTCCCACTCATTATTGATGTAAAATCACCCAGTAGTATCGAAAGCGTTTATTAAGCCAGGTGCCAAATATAAAAAATATAGACGCAAAATTTTGTGTAAAATTCAAACTTTATTATCAGCTTCATAATGCTATCTATTCAGCTTTTTCAGTAGCCCACAATTATTCCTCAACAATAATTTCGGCAAGGTGGAATTCAGTGTTGGGCACTTCCGTTACCGAGTAACTTGTAAATGGTAACGCAAGTTACTTTTTCGTAAAGCGTTCCTTACGCAAGTTACTTTCCTATTTTGGTAACGGAGTAACGGTAAGTTACTCAAATTTCGGAAGTCCGTTACAGTTACTTTGCAACAATCGCAATATTTAAATTTAAAACTGATATGCTTAGCTATTACGCCAGTTGTCACATTTTTAGCATTTTTCATACTTAAATTCAAAACTAAGTGAATAATATCATACGGTATTACGCTGTAATTAATAAAGAAATACTTGAAACATGTTTTTACTTTGTTATTTTCGGTAAAATATTTTTGCTTTTCGTTTTTAAGTTAATAAAAATATTTTGTTTAGTTCTTAGAAACAAACAACCAAAGAAAGAAATTCATCTGTAGTCTCCACAAATCCACTCAGTGATCGACGTAGCCAGGAATTTTAATTGGGGGGGGGCGGGTTGACCTGGCTGGCCATGCCTCATGCACCCGCCACGCCCAACCCCACCCCCCCCTGGTGGGGTGTCTTGCAGGTGGGGTGAAGTTGCCGCCCCAACGATTGTTAAGGCGGCCTCCCTGGCTACACCACTAAAGTCCACTGGCACTGCACTGCACTGCACAATAATTTAATATTAATGAATTGAAAAATAATTGAAAAAATTGAAAAAATTTCAAATAATTGAAAATAAAAAGACTAGTAAAGCAGACTGTAGAGTGGAGTAAAGCCAGGTACTTATTACGAGCGATGTATTATCAAGGACAACTGAAGTTACGTTAAGTTGTCCTTGTGTATTATAACTTATAATGTTATTAAAAATTAAATTGCGTTTTGCCTTTAACGTTTCTGACCTTCAGCTTCTCTTCTTTTTACGGAAAGGGCCTAAAGTGATTAAAATTTAATACAGTTACTGAAATTAATTTTGTTGTATTTTTCCTTCTGGCTTTCGCGATCATTTGTGCTGTTCCAGCACATTTGCAATGTTAAAAAAGCAGAAAATTTTGTTTATAACATAGGTAACGGAGTAAGTAACGGAAGTAACTTAAAAGTTACCGGTTTTTGTTCAAAGTTACTAGGCTAACGTAAGTTACTTTTTAAAAGTGGTAACTTAAGTTACAGTAACGCAAGTTACTTTTTTTGAGTAACTTGCCCAACACTGGTGGAATTTTATCAATTTTCGGCTAGAAAATTCAATAAATTTCAACTGCAGCT
>NIVC01002173.1:92913-156333 GCA_002269645.1 Macrostomum lignano | reverse complement strand
ACACTGTCCAAGGGCAGCTGTTTATCATTCTCAAGTAATCTGGTGAAGAAAGGTTACAGCAGCAAAGATTCCTAACAATATTCAAGACTGAAGGCATACCACGTCAAGACTACCACATTCCGAATGCTTGAGACAACACCACGCGAGCGATGGCGGCCAGAAAATCTTATCAGCCTCACAAAGAAGTCGCTCAAGATTCTTCGGGACTCAGTTGAGAAAAACGCCGGGCATAATAACGGAGAAGGAAAAATTTTAGACCATTTCTTTCTCTGCGACACGGCTCTGTACCTGAAGGGTGTGGAACCGAAAGCAGCAGAGGAGATGAAGGCTTTTCTTGAAACCATTGCTAGAGCACTGACTCACTTGACAGAAAACTTTGACGAGCTAGTAATACAGTTTATGAGCACTCTGCGATCAATCAACGATGGCGACATGTTCTACTTTCATCCATTTGTTGTGCTGCCATACATGCATGCACAAAACCCATCGCCAAAGTCAAATAAAATCGAGTACCACGAGATCTACGATGTTGTTCGCGAAGCGCTAATGTTCCTGTCTGACTACGACTGCAGCTCCAAATCGCATCTGGGACTCCTGGATTTGATAGGAAAACTGCCCGATTGCGCTCGAACCGCTCGCGAATCGCTGAGAGTCCTTGCGTGTCTGAAATTTGGCCTCCAGGATGCGGCAGCCGATATTCTCATCGGGGCAGATTGCACAAAGTTAGGCGAGGTTTCTCTTGCCGACTGAGAAGCCAGTCTCGAGCTCGGCGACGGAGCTAGTTTGGCAACATCTCTGTAACTCCGACTCGGCTTGGAAGTTTTGCTTCACACTGCATCAGCGCCCAACGTATTCCTTCATTTCCAGACGGATGTCTGAATGCGTAATTTTTCAACTGGAGAATTATTACACAAATTTTTCTGTGAACTTTGACGCACTTCTCCAGTGTCTCCGAATTGAGCTAAAAGTGGGCATCGAGGAAGCTCATGGCTGGATCAGAGACGTGGCTGTGCGAGCGGACGCAGACGCCCAGGAGCTGGTCACAGCGGCGCTGTACTGCCATGATGTCGAGTTGAAACGACGACTGAAAGAAAGAATTCAAAAGGTTATCGATAGGACGGCTGTGCTGCGAGGTTGGCTGCTGGATGCAGTCCGGGACTGGTATGGGAGGCCTTGCCAATCGATAGCATTGCCGCTGGATCGCCGAGTTCGGAAAAGGAAACCGGTCATCTAACACTTCTTGATCTACGAAATCAGACATGCTTTTCCATGCATAAACCCTTTAGCTGCGGAATTTTCCAGATGGTGACTATAGTTTTTTTCTGTTTGTGACAATGTACGTTGTTACACAAAACTTATGGCAATTTTTTGAAGATGTCAGCCTCTAAATTTTTGTATACTATGCTTTTTGATCCTTCAGTGTTTTCACTGTGGTCTGCAAAGATTACACGCACTGAATCAAAGTAATTTAAACAAGGTAAAATCTCAGTTTGTAGAATCCCTCACCTCACTGGAATCCCATTCAACAATGTCCATGTAAGTGAAAAGCGCTTTGCTATTAATTTCCATAAAACGATAAAAACTCCACACAATTGGGCAACTTCCTCTCAGCATCACCCCCCCCCCTTAGAGTCATTCCCACTCAACATCATCCCCCATTAGCATCATTCCGCTTAGCATCATTCTGTATCTCACTCCCTTCAGCATTGCTGCATCTCAAAACCGTTTTAACTGAGCATCCCCTCAAAGTCCAATACCCTGATCATTCCCATCATTCCGAACATCATCACTTAGTCCCACTCATTATTGATGTAAAATCACCCAGTAGTATCGAAAGCGTTTATTAAGCCAGGTGCCAAATATAAAAAATATAGACGCAAAATTTTGTGTAAAATTCAAACTTTATTATCAGCTTCATAATGCTATCTATTCAGCTTTTTCAGTAGCCCACAATTATTCCTCAACAATAATTTTCGGCAAGGTGGAATTTTATCAATTTTCGGCTAGAAAATTCAATAAATTTCAACTGCAGCTTTCTAAGCCAACATCCTGAGCCTAGAGTCCTACAGTAGGGCTACTATATCTACTGGTTGGAGGATAAAAAGGCTGCAACATTCTCGTATAAGTTAAATTTTGCAGTTAGCTAAAAAGGCTCTTCAGGGCTGCACGCCCAGTACGCACGCCATTCAATATTAAAGCCTCCCATTCGTGTCAAATCGTTTGCAAAAGGACGCTTAAGGACATTTTCTCTCCGGCACTTCCCTCCGGCGTTTCCCTTCCGGCGTTTCTTCGGAAGGGAATGGAAACGTCGAAAGGGAATCGCCGGAGGGGGAAACGCCGGAAGCCAGCACAAGCCTTCTGGGTCTCCCAGACCTTAGAACTTTGTTAAAACTATCCCATTCATACTTGCTCGAACAGAATGTTGCGCTGCGCTTTCAAGATCAGCGACGACTGAGTAGCCAAGGCGACGCTCTACATTGCCGAGCCGACCCAGTCCGTCCAAGCGACCTGTTGCGTCGTCGGCGACCCCAACTTGTAGGCCTCATCAGCAGCTGCTCTGAGTCGCACTGCCCACAGCCAATGCAGGAGGTGCTGTCGCCAGACAGCCTACCAGTGAGGACAGGAGGATCATTGGCTGACACCAGTGCCCTGGATTCTGTCGGCGGCGCGGTCTACTCGTACGTTGCTGGGTCCTAGGAGGTTAAACAGTTCAGCGTCAGTTGTCAGGTGGCTTCAATGGACTTTTTGGACCCGTCAGACGGACCAACCTGGATGACGTCATTCTGGACAAACAGCCACAAACGAATTCATCAAGTAGATATACTTCGCTATTCGATATTCAGCCGCTGACAACAGAATTCTAAAGCTACCACCTGAAGCAAAATAAGCTTGTATCAGTTTAGAATTTCAGTGCATGCAGGTACCAAGTTAAAAGCCAATTCCTACTCCTTCGTTCCTGAGAACCTTTTGCATTTTTCTAGATTAAAATGACGTATTTTGAGCAGATTTCCCCCGAAAGCATAAAAATTCAATTGCTACAGATAGTGCGTGTTGTTTCTCTTTTTCCAACGCCAAAACTGTGGAGGTGAATCGATTTCCCCCAAGATTCGGCAAATCGGTGTTTTTTATTATAAAAATATGCGATAAAATTGTTTTCTTGAGGCAGAAACTGAAAATCCGCTCTCTGCAGAAATTCAGCCCTACTCGCAAGCCAAGCTGCAGTTGAGCAAACCTAAGAAATTTCTCTCTCTCGCAGATACCAGCAAAACTCAGTTCGAAAAAATTGCTCTCGGCAAGTGTGTTCTCAACGGCTGTCGCCTTGCTGCTCCTGTCTGCTGCAAGGAACTCATTCGCTGCAGTAGACACGTACTTGGTCAATTCAAATATGTCGGCTGCCGACGAACAGCTGGTCAGGGACACCGTGGCCGGTGCGAGGGGTGTTATATACGATAGGATGTCGCAGATTCTCTACGAAGAAATTTCCGCCAGGTTCCCCAACAATACACCACCACGTACTTCGCTCCGTGCCGCGGCTTCTAGTTCTACCGTGCCAACCCAGCAACATCATCATCACGATTGGCGTGAACAGCTGGGACTGGAGCGGCTACTGGGGCCTGGACAACCTGATGTCAAAGGCCAGAGCCAAAAGACTCCAAAAATACTCGGAGTCTTCCAAGGCCACAGCGAGGCTCTTCTACAACTGCCTAATTCTGTTCAGGGACTGCAAAAGGGTCAGCATGATCGGGGCGCTGATGAAAACTCGAAGCAATTTTTGGGGCTCCACACTTTACTATTCGTACCGAAAGACGGGCCAGTCTTTGCGAGAAGAACAGCACGAAGACTACAATATGAGTCACTCGGCTGTTCGTATTCAGTTAAACTCTCCGTCAACTCACGGAAGCTTGAGACTCGGCTTAGATTGAAATCAAATATACTCAATCGAACCAAGACTTCGTGCCGCAAATCCGACTTTTATCATTCCCAGCGGCAAGGGGCGAAGCGCGCAAGCGATAAAAAACTTGGACAGTTAAAGCGAATTTATTTCGACGCGAAAGAAATGAAACAGCGATCAACAAGAATTAATAGTAAAGAGTAGCAACTATAAACTAAAATAGATGAGAACTGATGAAAATAGATCAAAATTGACTCCACGCAAACAGACAAACCCAGATCGGGGGTGCGCAGGGGGCAGAGAGACGTAGAGGGAGAAAGAGAAAGTACACAAGGCTGTACAAAGTGCACAAAGCAAGAGAGAGCACAAACGGTGCGGTGCCCTTATCAGAATTTATCCAAACTTTATTAACATTTTAATTGATAAAATACGAGCGTACATAAAATTCATTTAAAACATTACCCTAATTTTCAAATATCTGCTTACTTTCGTTGGCATCTATGCTCCATGCTCCAACGCCGACACTCCTGCCAACCCCTGCCCCACAACCACCACCCACCCACTTGCCAACTCGGCCTGCCCCACAACCACCACCCACCCACTTGCCAACTCGGCCTGCCCCACAACCACCACTCACCCACTTGCCAACCCGGCCTGCCCCGCACACACCACCAACCCCACTGACAACCACTGCCCCGCACACACCACCAACCCCACTGCCAACCCTTGCCCCGCACACACCACCAACCCCACTGCCAACCCCTGCCCCGCACACACCACCAACCCCACTGCCAACCCCTGCCCCGCACACACCACCAACCCCAATGTCAACCCCTGCCCCGCACACACCACCAACCCCAATGTCAACCCCTGCCCCGCACACACCACCAACCCCACTGCCAACCCCTGCCCCGCACACACCACCAACCCCACTGCCAACTCTGCCCCGCACACACCACCAACCCCAATGTCAACCCCTGCCCCGCACACATCACCAACCCCACTGCCAACCCCTGCCCCGCACACACCACCAACCCCACTGCCAACTCTGCCCCGCACACACCACCAACCCCACTGCCAACTCTGCCCCGCACACACCACCAACCCCACTGCCAACCCCTGCCCTGCACACACCACCAACCCCACTGCCAACCCCTGCCCCGCACACACCACCAACCCCACTGCCAACCCCTGCCCCGCACACACCACCAACCCCAATGTCAACCCCTGCCCCGCACACACCACCAACCCCAATGTCAACCCCTGCCCCGCACACACCACCAACCCCACTGCCAACTCTGCCCCGCACACATCACCAACCCCAATGTCAACCCCTGCCGAGGCCCAAGGCCCGAGTGTTTATAATCGTAGCTTCCAAGAAAGGCATACTTCATCCTCAATAAATCATAGGGATAAGGATTTTCTGGGATAAAATCGAATATTACAACGGTAAATCAAATCTTGGACAATGTTTTCATTGAAACTGTCATACATCTATCTATTAACTAAAACATAAAGCAAAAGCTCAGATGTAGAGGTTTTCATTGGGTGATAAGTATAATGTGACCCTCAGGCAAAAAATTTAGCGCAGTATTGATAGAATTACAGTAGCATTGTAGGGCTCTAGATTGAGTTTCAAAAACAGCGAGAAAGTGCACACCTGACCCGAATTTTTTGGTGTGAACGGGGCTTTTTTTCAATACTAATAATAGAAACTACTTGGGGAATTTCATTACTAATCATAAAAGGCTTGTGGCGGGTTGCGGAGGGTTCTCCCATTCGGCTGACTCCTGATAATGGGGTGAACATTATATATTACCAATGTACTGTTTCAACTGTGACTTTATGTTTTATCCTAAAAAAATAAACTGCTATGCTAAAAAATCTTCGACTATGGAGTTTTTCGTTAGTAATTAAGTGCTCGTAATTCGTTAATTCAGTTTTTTCTTACTTCCAGGCCTCGATAATTTCGGAATCAACTTCCATAATTCGCACCTGATCCGCTCTAGAGGCAGCAGGATGTTTTTCATTCGGATCCTTGGCTAAAACTTCCTTTGCCAGTACCCTTGTCTGCAATTTGGAGAGAACGAAGCGAAGTTTCAGATAAGTGTCTGCGAATTTTTCATCGATGCCTTTTCAAACTTACCCACTTCCTGAGATTGGTTTCTGCAGGTCGTTGAAGGGTTTCCTTATATCGAAGTTCCTGCAAACTGTCCAGAATGGAAAGCGACTTCTCTGCGATTTTGGGGTGAATTCGGTCCACATCCGGGCGAATTTGCTCCCTGAGAATGCGCCTCATCACGGCGCGACATCGACTCCAGTCCTTCGGTGGATGGTTGCAATAATTTTTCTTGAAGCTGCTTCTGCTGTCTTCTACGCAGCAAATAGTTGAAAATATATTTATGAAGTATCTTACCTGGGTTTCCTGTTCGCAATGATTTAGCAGAAGCAGTGCAGCCTGAACACTCCTGTGCTGATCTGCGGAGGCGATGATATAGTCGGACCCACTCAGTGTTCTGAAGCAGTTCCTCATCATTTGCTCCCGCTGAGCTGTCTTGTCCGGATTCTGGTTCTGAGTAAATGAAAAAATTCAGGTATTACTCTACAGTCAATGATTGGAAGACGTAAGTAGATGGCGGTAAGACTGAATATTTATTTGGACACGACAGAATCTTCAGTTTTAGATTGCACTGTCTCTACTGCTCGCTTATGCGGCATACACAACAGACTAAATGCCAGCAGTGCCAAGACTATTGGACTATTGTCAACGAATAACCATTAAAAAAATTAAAAACCAACTGACCCCAGTTTCCTCTCCCGGATCTTCAGGCAGCAGATCCATGGCCATCTCATCCAACTCAAAGTTTTCTTGCTTCCGCTTTCGCCGCCGTTCGCTGATTTTTCGTCGCTTGTTCAGCTCCGAAGCTGATTTTCTGTTAGAATTTCGAATTTTTGTGTCCTCCGCGGACTCGAACCGGTAGTTTAACAAATTTCCACACACATTGGAGCTTCCTGAAGACTCGCTGCTGACGACTCGAGCTGATTGTCCGGACGCACTTTGAAGCGCCTTTACTGAACCTTTCCACATGACATTTTCATGCTTTTTCAGCTCGATTCGAGTATCCTTTGATTCATTGACAATAAGCGATACCGAGTTCACGTTGGGGTTGCTCATTCGGAGAGCAAAGTGGACCGTTTCTTCTACAGGAAGAACGCTCTGTCTTGGCAGTAACACCTGATCTCTGCTGCTCCAGGCTTCCATCGCCTGAGGAAACTGCTCTGCTTCACCGTTGAGCTCGCCCACAGCCCGGATGAAGTAGTTGCAGAAGGGCCGCCAAGACTCTGACCTGTTGCGTCTTCCGTTCACTCTCACAACGTAGTGACCAGCGATGGGAAATCTCATGCTCACGTTCGACTGCTCTCTGGATGGGGAGCTGACAAGAGAGTAGCCCTGCGAGACCTCGCCCCGACCATCCGAGACGATGTGCAGCAGCTCCGCTTGGATCTCAGCCTGAATCTCGCTGATTCTGAATGAAACATTCAGCGTCGACTCTTCGCATAGAATATGGGAATCGCTGTGACTCTCTGGCTGAAAAGCGTGGCTCAGATCGCTGTTGAAGAAGCCCAGACCGCCAAGCTCGTTGAAATTGGGCGGCGGGAACTCGGAAGCGTCTCTGAACTCAGAGGGAGCGTCAACCAGGAACTGGCACACCGGTACTGCTCCGTTATACATCACCAGGGCGTACGAGCCTGAGTCGGGCGAAAGGAACAGGATGAAAATGTTCGAATCGACAGTCCAGACCAGCACGTTTCTTGTCGGCAGCTGCTCGTTTGTTGCACTCATCAGCTCACACCTGGGAACTTGGCGTCTCTGATCGACGCGCGTAATCGTAAGCAGGTGCTCTCCATTGCTTGCGTAGATCTCTCCCTCCTCGCTTGTGTTGAGCCCGGCATTTTCCATCTCTTCGCCTGGGCCAAAGTATGGAAGCTCGCTTTTGCCTTGAGGCAACCGTTGATTCTTTTTGGCAGCCTTTGGACAGTGGATGACGTACGAGACATATAGCAACGGTCTAGGGCTGGAGCCGCTCCGCTGCAGATGAACGTTAAACTTAAACTTTCCTGCACAGGGAGGCTTGAATCTTATTCTAGTTCGACCATTCTTTTTATTTATCTGCTTTGATAAGCACTCATTCCCCTTTCTTTCGAATTCTTTCTTAATAGCAGTTTTGCTTTTTTCATTAACGTCCTTTTTGTGAATTGCGACACTTGATGAGATCAGAATATTGTCGTCTTCTTTGAGAAAGTCAATTTTTGTAGTACCAGGAGCAGCCGCAATGACCTCCCACGGGTGACTGAGTGGCTTCAGTTTATTTATGAATTCGCAGATGGATTCCGTAGACCCGATGAAAAACCTGGGCATCCTTTTGAACTCAGTGACGCTGAGTGGGCGCACCAGGAGCTGCCAGTCGATGTGAAAAGCCTCACGCGGGCAATGAGTTTGAATGAGCTTGTCGGGATCAGTCAAGAAGAAAAACTCTCTGGTATCATAAACAGTTTTGCCCTCGGACTTTTCGGCGTCCTTCACGCTTCCATCGTTGCTAATTTCCTGGAAGTCTCCGCGGCTGAATCCGAAAATACCGACGGAGCCTCGCCTGGGGTCCACGAACCGCCACTCACCTTCAACATAGCAGGCAAACCAAATGTCTCTATTTATGGGCTCATAGCCGACTCTGTCCACCTTTTTGTAACCTTCGATGCGTTTATATGGGACCTGTCCAAGCCTGCATTGCGAGAGGAAGAGAATACATAGTGTAATTTTTGATTGCAGCACTTTCGAAACAGCTGTAGTTGAAATCCACAGAAACATTCGTGAACTATAGAAAGTGCACGTAAGACAAAAAATTTATAAATAAAATCTGCTATTTTACCACTACACTTTAAAAGGGAATTTTCCTAACGCCTTATCGTCAGATGAGATTTTCGTCAGTACACACAAGGACTTAACGAACTGCTTAAGGAAGCAATGCGTCCCTCGAAGGCTTACCATAACACTAACTCAGATGGTAGTTTTGCTGTTGTAGCTCGTAAATTCGGAGACTAACGGAACACTTGACCATTGGTTACAGATCTCTTGAGGCATTAAACCTCTAAGCTTCATTAAACAAATGGGCAAAATCCACCATCCATCCACCGCAGTCAGACACATCTGGTCAATCACTGTAGAGCTGGCATAATTGACTTGTTTGACCCTGCTCAACACAGACGTAGCCAGCCGAATCAGGCCGCGAAAATAATGGCCATTCCCGCTTACCGCTGACTTGGCTTTATAGCAGTACCCCAGCAACTATCCAGATACTTTGGCGCCACCAATGCTGACGTCTTAAAACTCCAATGGCGCCCCGTGGTTCAGCACACCACACCGCTCCCTTTACAGCTTCATGAAGACACATTAGTGCAGATGATACAAAAATGTCTTATAAAACATGTATATACGCCTATGGTTTATCGTTTGGGATAATAAAAGCATTTAAAAGCCACTTACTTCAGGAGTTTCTCAAACAAATCGACGAAAGAGTTAACTGTACGCAGCTTCTGAGCCAGCCTATAATCAGCACGCCTTCCGTACCGGGAGGTCGACTGACAGCGCCCTGCATGCGATTGTCGAAAAGATTGAACGGGCGGTACTGGGTGACGGTTACGCCCTGGCTCTCTTTCTTGACATTGTTGGCGCCTTCGACAACGTTATCTTTGAAGCGTTTCAGAGGGCCCTTCAAAATCGCAAAGCTCATGCTACCCTCATACGGTGGATCATGTACATGATCTCCAACCGTACGGTCACTGCCCAACTTCTTGGGCAAACTGCCTCCACCAGAGTCTGTAAGGGTGGACCCCAAGGCGGAGTCCTCACCCCGACGCTCTGGAACCTGGTCATGGACGCTCTTCTGAGTGACTCCCGACCTGACCCCGTCTTCAAAGTCGGGTATGCTGATGACGTCACGGCCATTGTGGCAGGACCGTCTCCCAGCACGCTCAGGGATCTGATGCAGAGCTTTATCCGCAAAGCAGAATCCTGGGCCAATGACAATGGTTTGGAACTCTCTGAGCCCAAAACCGTTGCCATTATGTTTACCAGCAGACTACGCTGGAACATACGTCCTCTGCAGCTCTACGGCAGAGATATTGCCTTCGCGCACCAGACCAGATGTCTCGGGGTCACACTTGACCACCGGCTCAACTGGTCCTTCCACGTGAAAGCAAAAGCTAAGCGTGCCTCAGCCATCCTGGCCCAGCTCCGACGAGCACTTGGCACTTCTTGGGGTCTATCCCCAAAGCGGCTTTGGTGGATCTATACTTCCGTAGTTAGACCTGCCATTACGTACGCCTCTGTTGTCTGGGTTAGCGCTACCCAGGTCAAAAGCCATGCAGACCTGCTCAACACGATCCAAGGCAGAGCGTGTAGGCTCATCTGCAACGCCACCAGGTCCACGCCCTTTGCTGGCATGGGGGCCTTTCTTAATCTTCCGCCTCTTGACCTCTTCATCAGGGGTGAGGCGGCTAGAACGACGCGGCGTCTAATTGATGCCGGCGTCAAATTCATTTACATGAGAGCACCTGCTAAGCGGAACCTTGTCCCGCATAGCGATCTGTGCCTCAACTTTCTCAACGAGTGTCAGGCCAATCGCGTCTTCACCGATGGCATTGCCTCAACGCTCAACCTGAGACAGCGCTACTCCGTAGCTATCGACTCGCGCGATAACATCAATGACCATTGGAACCCTGGTGAGCTTCATTGCTACACCGACGGTTCTAAGCAGTCAGCCAACACCGGCTTTGGTGTTGGAATCTTTCTGAACGGGAGGGTCATCGCTACCCACGCTCAATACACTGGGATCAACTCCAGTGTTTTCCAAAATGAAGTTCTGGCCATCAGCTCCTGCACTGCAGAGCTTCTCGCCACTGGCGTTACTGGTAAGAACATCATTTTCCATTCGGACAGCCAAGCTGCCTTGCACGCCATCAGTGGCTGCAGCACCAACTCTGCTACAGTCCTTGACTGTATCAAACTCCTCAATGTGTTGGGTTCCGCCAACAAAATTACCCTTAAGTGGGTTCCGGGGCATGTGGGGATCCGAGGAAATGAGTTGGCTGACACCCTTGCAAAAGTTGGTGCCTCCGGCTCCTCTCTCGGCCCCGAACCTCTTGTCCCGATCCCTGGCTGTGTCATCGACTCGCGCATCAAAGCGTGGATCAGGACTCAGCACCGCTCGACTTGGGCGAACCGCACGAACTGCAGGCAATCCAGAGGCGCTGTCCCTCAGCCCTCTCACCAGCTCCGGAAGCTCCTCTTGCGCCTCTCGCGCAGAGACATCCGGGCTGCCACCATGACCCTCTCTGGTCACGGCTGCTTCTCCAGGCACCAGTACCTGCAGGGCAACGCCACCAACGCCACCTGTAGTTTCTGCAACTCAGGTGACGAAACCGCTGAGCATTTCGTCAGCATCTGTCCCGCCTTCACGCGGGCCAGACTCACTTACCTCGGGCCACACACATCTATTACTGAAGCGTGCAAACCCGAAAACTTTAATCAGCTCATGCGCTACCTTCGGGCCACCCGCAGGGCTGAACTCTCCTTTCCAGAGAGCACCATAGCTGCTGGCGACACTGGGGGACCTCCCTGGGCGGCGCCAACCCTCCGTCCATAGCGACGCGTCGGCCGTTCAGGGACTAGCGGAATGGGCGCCCGCGCCTTCCCGCTGTGTCCCCTCCGGGACAGCCCTGCAGCTAAGTCAAGTAAGTCAAAGACTTGTTTGACCCTGCTCAACACAGACGTAGCCAGCCGAATCAGGCCGCGAAAATAATGGCCATTCCCGCTTACCGCTGACTTGGCTTTATAGCAGTACCCCAGCAACTATCCAGATACTTTGGCGCCACCAATGCTGACGTCTTAAAACTCCAATGGCGCCCCGTGGTTCAGCACACCACACCGCTCCCTTTACAGCTTCATGAAGACACATTAGTGCAGATGATACAAAAATGTCTTATAAAACATGTATATACGCCTATGGTTTATCGTTTGGGATAATAAAAGCATTTAAAAGCCACTTACTTCAGGAGTTTCTCAAACAAATCGACGAAAGAGTTAACTGTACGCAGCTTCTGAGCCAGCCTGTACAGCTCCGAAGCGCTCTCCGCCTCTGTCAGCTGGTCCACCTTGGCGGAGCTCACGAAGACGAAGGCAGCCCGGACCTTGTCCAGATTCGGGCTGCAATGCTGGAACATGCGCGCCGCAAAGCTCTCCTCCGTCTCTGCAGGCTCCGGCAGCAGCGACCTGACGTACGCGTCCTTCTCTGTGTACGCGGCGGCATTGAAGATCTCCTCCTTGCGGCGGCGCGGCGCGGCGGGAACGGCGGCTCGTTCGTAGCGCTCGGGTCTCTGGGCGGCTGTCCTTTCTCTCGCTGCCGGGCGGAGAGCACGGCAGGGGTGGGGTACTCTCCCGATCGGATCTTCTCCTCCAGGTGCTCCACGTTGAGCAGGTAGAAGCGCAGGTCGATCTCGCCTTCATCCAGCTGGTAGTTTTTGTAATATTCCAGCTCTTCGAACATTTCTTTGGTCGCCATGGTTGCCTATGGCTCTAGTAAGCTCGGCATCAATCTATGAAGCCAGGTGTTTGAGAAATTACCTCAAATATTTATAGAGGTGGCAGAAGATTATTTTGATGCAGTATCCGCAATGCTCTATCCCGGATTCGAAATAAAATAGCGGCAGCTTTAACTGCTGGTTTATTGAAAGTTTCTATCTAGCGTTGGCTCTGCTGTTCGGTGCTTTTAGAGCGTTGTTAGAGCATTCGCACCCGGAGGAGAGGCCCACATCAAGGGTCTCGGAGAAGAGTGGCATGTGCGTAGTACTTCATACTTAGATATTCTCTCTACTCATCGAGCTTATTTCAAACCTCGAGCAAGCAAGCCATTGTCTGCCGCAATTCGGCAGCTTAACTAAGACATAATTGTCATTCCTGCCCGTCTCCCTACGCCAAGGGCCTCAGCTGCGTACGGCTACGAATTATTCAGTCATAATGCTAGGAAAGAGTGCAGAATTTATTTATTTCATTTACGAGTTTTCAGCCAGAGAGACAAAGCGCTTCAGTTTCAAACTGGGGGTGGGGGTTACTTTGGTCTTTGGTCAACAGTGGTCTTTGCTATGAAATTTCGCAACTGAAGATCAGGCCACGAAACTGACTCACACAGTTGCTTGCAGACTGGCATCGGTGTGCGGCAGGGTGCGGCAAGACCCTCAAATTAGCAAGACAATCGCGCGTTCCTTTTAAAATGTAGTCTGATGTGCGTTGAAACCTCTGGCAAAATTATGGACAAGACGACTTTGACAATAATTTTAATGCTGCTGTCCAGGAATTCAGAGATCTGTCCTTGTTGATTTTTTGCGGTTGAAAACTTGTTGGTTTGAATTTCTTTACTAATTTTTATTTATAATTAGCTCGTAAGACACAAAGTAGAAATCATTTGCAATTATAATTATGTTGTATTCGGACAACACAACCATCCAAAGAGAGGCTCGAGTTTCTGCATGACGAAAGAAAAGAATTAGGATTGACAGAAAATGACGCGCACGGTGAAAGAGTGCCGATGCCGACATGCATTTACACGTACGAATACTCGGGAAATTTTGCAGCTCATGTACTCATAAATTAGTTAAAAATTAATAATACCATCAAATATTGATATTTAAATATCCTCAGTTCAGCAGCTGTTCTGAGTGCATTAAAACAACAACTCCTACTTTTCCAAGTTATGCAAGTTTTCATGCACCTGCTTACCTGGTTCCGCAACCCCACTGCTGCACTGAAACATTTAATGCGATCATAGTACTTTAAATTACCGCATTTACCAGGTACCTAGGTTCCTTTCATTCAGTGAAAATTAATTTTAAGTTGAAAAAGTTAAATTTAACTGATAAAGACCTGTCAAACAGAGATTCCTTAACTAAAAAAATATTTGAATTAAGAGTTGTAAATTCATAGAAAAAAGTATCTTCAAGACGCCTGTGCCTCAGCTGCTTGCATTTACATTGCGCTAGTTCCAGGCTTCGTACAGGTCGCTAGAAATGCGAAATATCGATCGCTGTTTGGACCCATTCGCGGGTGGCGCTTTGCCGCCCTTCTCCAGCGCAGCCGAAGACGTTTCTTCCGCCTGCGGGTCAGTTGGAAGTTTCGCATTTCTTTGGAGGGGTAGCCAGGTCAGGGGCAGTGAGCACCTCCTCCTCTGCTGGCAAGGAGTGGCAAAGTTATATGGCGCCCCGATACAGTAGCTTTGGTGTCCCGTTACAGTAGCTTTCGTGCGATATAGTAGCTTTGGTGTCCCGTTACAGTAGCTTTGGTGTCCCATTGCAGTACCTTTGGTGCTCCGATACAGTAGCTTTAGTGTCCCGTTGCAGTAGCTTTGGTGTCCCGTTGCAGTAGCTTTGGTGTCCCGTTGCAGTAGCTTTGGTGTCCCGTTGCAGTAACTTTGGTGTCCCGTTGTAGCTTTGGTGCTCCGATATAGTAGCTTTGGTGTCCCGTTACAGTAGCTTTGGTGTCCCGATACAGTAGCTTTGGTGTCCCGTTGCAGTAGCTTTGGTACCCCGTTGCAGTAGCTTTGGTGTCCCGTTGCAGTACCTTTGGTGCTCCGATATAGTAGCTTTGGTGTCCCGTTACAGTAGCTTTGGTGTCCCGTTGCAGTAGCTTTGGTCTCCCGTTGCAGTAGCTTTGGTGCCCCGTTGCAGTAGCTTTGGTGTCCCGTTACAGTAGCTTTGGTGTCCCGTTACAGTAGCTTTGGTGTCCGATACAGTAGCTTTGGCGCCCCGTTGCAGTAGCTTTGGTGTCCGATACAGTAGCTTTGGCGCCCCGTTGCAGTAGCTTTGGTGCCCCGTTGCAGTTGCTTTGGTGTCACGATACAGTAGCTTTGGTGTCCCGTTGCAGTAGCTTTGGTTCCCCGTTGCAGTAGCTTTGGCGCCTCTAATGCTTGCCCCCCCCCCAACAATATAGCACTCAAAGATTGTACTCCGCAATGGCGCTTTAAAAGTGGCGCCTTTGGTGGTCCGGTGTCCCTTGCTGTTGCCCCTCATTGGAGCCCCAGAAGTCGGGATCCAATAAAAATTCTGGCTACACTCTGTGCATCCTCCGATACTCTCAAATTCTTTGGTACACCGCCTTCAAGCTCTTGCAGGCTCTGGGCGACCGGCAATCTTTATAAAAAACTGGAAAAAGAGGATGGAGACCAATGAAGTTGCTAGCAGTGGCTCAGCTAGCAGCTGCGTGTGCGCGTGGGCGTCAGGTGACAGAATTCATGCCATGAATTGGCTATCAGCCAAGTTTTATGTGAGCTCTCAGAACACTCCTAAACTGCTTTAGCGACCGCAATAGCTGCCGCAGTAAACCTGAAAACCCATCCATCTGACATCTATTTAGAGGCTCTGTAACCTATCTAGAGACTCTTGAAAACTATCTAGATACTCTGTAACCTATTTTGAAACTCGGATAAGTGTCTTACGACTCTACTAGCATAAGCTATCAAACAGTGCACCTCTCGTTACAATCATGAAATTGAGAGCAGAAGAATATTGAGCCTTTAGTGAAAACTTTGAATATCAGACAAATTACCAATAAGACAGTAGCAACAGCCTGCTAGTAACTAAACTGTGCCAATCACTTACCCATTTGCGAAGATACTTGGTCGCTCCGTGACTGACATAGTTACTGTCCACATTTCTCAGGATCTCCTGCGTCCTGGCGGCAATGCTCGGGTTGATTTTGTCCAGATTGGACCTTCTTTGCTCCCGCTTGCACCTCCGCATGGCGGCCCGGCAGCGGTCCCAGTCCTGACGTATCGGGGATCGATACATAACTATCGATACATACAAAACTAAGTGTTTGTAGGAAGGAATCAGTCAGGATTTGCCAGCTACCTCAGTCTCGTCTTCGCAGAAACCCAACAGTAGCAGCGCCGCCTGAACCGTCTTATGCTGCAGTCTGAATTCGCTTTTGCTGAATGTGCTTTTGTTTTCAGGGTGGCTCAACTCTTGCAAGCTGTCCAGGAGGGCTCGATTTTGCTCATTTTGCTTCCTTTTCCGTTTCTGAAAAACAAGGAGACACTCCAATTATCTTAAAAGCATAACGGCCGGGTCACTCTGAGATTGTGCTAAGAGGCCACGAGGCTGCAAAACATAGGCAAACATGGATCAAGCTGAGCACGCGGATGTTTAGCTTCGCGATATAAATTTTGCTCTAACGATAGCCAGCAGAGTCTCTGGCTCGTTGTTGAGTCGGACGGACGAGCGCAACTCACCGTTTGACTGTCCGGCTCGCCAGGATCGGTGGGCAGCAGCTTCAAGGCCCTCTCCGCCCGCTGATGGTTTTCCTGCTTCCTCTGACGCACGTTTTCGCTCCTCCTACGGCGCTGGTTCAGGTCAGCTGCAGCGTCGATATTGATGTTCCTGATCTTCTTGTCCTGCTCCGACTCAAACTGGTAGTTAAGAAGATTTTTGCACGAGTTTGAATGCGACGCTGTCTCACTTATAATCCTGAGAGGTTGTCCAGCCAGGTTCTCAGTGCTCGTGAGCTTGCTCTTCCACAGACCACTCGTGCTCTTGCGCATTCGAATGCGATAATTAGTTGAGCTGAAATCGAGTGACAAAGATTTTACGCTCGGGTCGCTCACTCGAACCGCAAAAAGGATTGTCTCGTTTAGCGGCAAAATTCCCTGCGTTGGCAGTACCAGCTGGTTTCTGCTGCTCCAGGCTTCCATCGCCTGAGGAAACTGTTCTGCTTCTCCGTTGAGCTCGCCCACAGCCCGGATGAAGTAGTTGCAGAAGGGCCGCCAAGACTCCGACCTGTTGCGTCTACCGTTCACTCTCACAACGTAGTGACCAGCGATGGGAAATCTCATGCTCACGTTCGACTGCTCTCTGGATGGGGAGCTGACAAGAGAGTAGCCTTGCGAGACCTCGCCCCGACCATCCGAGACGATGTGCAGCAGCTCCGCTTGGATCTCAGCTTGGATTTCGCTGATCCTGAACGAAACATTCAGCGTCGACTCATCGCAGAGAACGTGCGGGTTGGTGTGGCTTTGGGGCTGGAGTTCTTTGCTCAGCTCTCTGTCAAGGAAGCCCAGACCGCCCAGCTTGTCGAAGTCGGGCATCGGGAATTCATTGGCGTCCCGAAACTCTGACGGAGAGTCGATGAGAAACTGGCACACCGGCTTGTCGTCATCGTAGATCACCAAAGCGAACGAGCCGGATTTGGGTGATAAAAACATGATCAAAACCTTTGAAGCAACAGACCAGATAAGTAAATTTCTTTTCAGCGAGCTCTCATTAGTAGCATCCAGCAGCTCGCACCTAGGAACAAAGTTCATCCGGTCTGGACATTCAATAGTCAGTAAGTTCTCGCCACCTTTTGCTTTTATTTCTCCAGGGGCATCGGTATATAGGCCCGCGTTTTTCAGATCGATGCCGGGACCAAAATATGACGGCTGGTCAACGCCTCTGGCTTGAGGGACCGGGATTTTCGCCGCACGTGGGCAGTGAATGACGTACGAAACAAAATCAGCCAAATAACTTTTTCTGGGAGCTTGCATTTGCAAAGAAATCGTTAGTAGAAACTTTCCCGAGCATGGCGGCACGAATATGAACTTGAATATCCCTTTTCCCATTTTCGCAGGTCTCGATAAGGATCCAATTCGATCGATGGTAGCCTTGATCGCGGCTTGGTTGTCCTCAGTAACGTTCTTGGTGTGAATGCTGACGGTGGATGATATTTTGATTTCACAGTCACATTCGTGGAAAAATAATTCAAGCTTTCCTGGATCTGCCACGATCACATTCAACGGATGGCTGACGGGTTTCACTTTTGTAGTGAAGTCTTCGGCCAACTCAGGACGTTTAAAAGGATAGAGGGGCATCCTCTCAAACTGAGCCACACTGAGTGGGCAGACGAGAAGTTGCCACTCGTTCTCATCCGGTTCTTTCGGGCAGTGCGTAAGGATCAGCTGGTCTGGATCAGGAAAAAAGTAAAACTCCCTAGCAAAAAATACAGTTTTCCCGTCTGACTTTTGCGCACTGTGCACGGTTCCAGCATCGTCTATTTTAGCGAAATCTCCGTGACTGTGATCGACAACACAGTCGGAACCCCAGTGTGGGTCAACAAAGCGCCACTCTCCTTCAACGTAACAAGCGAACCAGCAGCCAGTACACTGGGTGACCTCGTAGCCGATCTTGAACGGGACTCCTTTTTTGTAGCCGATGATGCACTTGGTAGGAACTCCAGCGAGACTGAAGCAGGTAAGGTTTAGCGAATACATGCACGAAGATGGCAGATCTATTTTTCATGAAAAAGAAGAGAAGGCTTTTGAACCGTACTGTGTACATCAGAGGCTTTGGAAAATTTTCATCTCAAAATCAAGTAGTTAAGATGTCTGCGTGTGCTTCTATTTAAATTGTATTTTCTCTTTAGATACCAAAAACAGATCGGAAGCTTGCTAAACAAATTCATAAGATCAAAGATCGGATTTAAAAGCGAAAAGCCAACTTACTTCATGAGCTTTTTGAATAAATCACTGAACTTCTCGTTAACTCGAAGTCCACTAGCCAGCCTGTACAGCTCCGAAGCGCTCTCCGCCTCTGTCAACTCGTCCACCTTGGCGGAGCTCACAAAAACGAAGGCAGCCCGGACCTTGTCCAGATTCGAGCTGCAATGCTGGAACAGGCGCGCCGCAAAGCTCTCCTCCGTCTCTGCAGGCTCCGGCAGCAGCGACCTGACGTACGCGTCCTTCTCTGTGTACGCGGCGGCATTGAAGATCTCCTCCTTGCGGCGGCGCGGCGGGAACGGCGGCTCGTTCGTAGTGCTCGGGTCTCTGGGCGGCTGTCCTTTCTCTCGCTGCCGGGTGGAGAGCACGGCAGGGGTGGGGTACTCTCCGGACCGGATCTTCTCCTCCAGGTGCTCCACGTCCAGCAGGTAGGAGCGCAGGTCGATCTCGCCTTCATCCAGCTGGTAGTTTTTGTAATATTCCAGCTCTTCGAACATTTCTTTGGTCGCCATGGTAGCCTATGGCGCTAGTGAGCTTGGCATCAATCTATGAAGCCAGGTGTTTGAGAAATTACTTCAAATATTTATAGAGGTGGCAGAAGATTATTTTGATGCAGTATCCGCAGTGCTCTATCCTTGATTCTAAATAAAATAGCGGCAGCTTTAACTGCTTTAACTGTTTATTGAAAGTTTCTATCTAGCGCTGGCTCTGCTGTTCGGTGCTTTTAGAGCGTTTTTAGAGCATTCGCACCCGGAGGAAAGGCCCACATCAAGGGTCTCGGAGATGAGTGGCATATGCGTAGTACTTCATACTTAGATATTCTCTCTACTCATCGAGCCTGACGCCAAGAATCAGCTAACTGAGCGAGCTTATTTTAAGCCTCAAGCAAGCAAGCCATTGTCTGCCGCTATTCAGCAGCTTAACTGAGATCAATATTGTCATTCCTGCCCATCTCCCCACGCCAAGGGCCCCTGCCGCACACGGCTGCAATGATAGGAAAGAGTCCGCATTTATTTATGCATGCACTTATTTAGGCCTTCAGGCGCTAGCGCACAAGTCCTCAGCCAGATAGACAAGGCGCTTCAGTTTCCAACTGGGGTGTCTTCTGTGCCTATTGTTTGAAACAATATAGCGGCGTTCGCTATGCCAAGTCGCAGTTGAAGATCAAGCCACGAAACTGACTAACACAGTTGCTTACAAACGACATCGGGTGCAGCAGGGTGCGGCAAGACCCTCAAATTAGCAAGACAATCGTGAACTCCTTAAAATGTAATCTGATGTGCATTGCATCCTTTAGTAAAATTGCGGACAAGACAGCTTTAGCAGACATTCAGAGATCAGTCCTTGTGGATTTTATGGGTCATCTATTTTGCGGTTGAAAATCTAAAATCAGTCGATTTGAAATTCTTTACTAGTGTAATTTATAATTAATACACACAAGAGAAATCTTTTGCAATAACAATTATGGCTTCTTGACAGCACACGACCGGTTGAAATTGAGAATGATATTGATAATTTATAGAATGCCGAACATGCTTAACCTGGTGCCGAAACAACTGCTGTACTGATTGAGCTATCGTAATGCGATCGTACCTTAAAAGTCAATTAATTTACGTATAGGTTGAAAGACTTTAAACTCAATTTTTTCATTTGAAAAATACCGAGGATCCCTAATGCAGGTGAGAGCTGCATCACGGATTTTAGCCGCACAAATTAAGCCTGGAGCTGTTCTGTAGCCACTGGCATATTCCATCCAATGTCCTGTTTTGCGCAGTCGTCCTTCAATATTCATGTCTGCCTGTTATAATCCTGTTATAATTTTTTCAGCATAGATCTTTGTCAAGGCTCAGTCTGGCTATTTGCAGCTGTCATTGTGTGCATTTTGCATTTTACTGCCTCGCCTTCTCATTCTCTCAGCTTTTCAACTGACGATTTTATGCACTGAGAAGCTTTTACCTGCTGATTGTGCATTTGTCCCTGCGTAAAATTGTTTTGCATCACCGCTCTACCTAACAGCCGTACCAGCCGAGGGGCGCCGAGTGAGGCAAGGGCAGATTAAAAGCATAAAGAGGCATAAGAAGCAAGAGCGAAAAAATTAAATACAATGGAAGGCCTACAATGGAAAGCAACCGAAGCGTGACAAGCTTGCAGCAGCCACCATTCATTCCAGACAGAAGACAAAGGCGAGACGGCGAGTTAGGGCGATGCGTTGACAGCTAGCCGAAGATTAATGAGCGCAGCGAGTGCCTGCGGACCGACGCGCACGAAAGAGCGGGAAAATGACTCAAAGACTGGTTTCAACCCAATCGCTGGAACTCAACCAAGGCAAAGCTACGAACACCAACAAATCCACCATCGGCCCCGTAGTAACAGGCTAGTTTAATTTACGAGCGTATAATGCCGGAAATGCGTTTTGCATGATTGTCTGTTTAAATCACCTGCTCTTGCTGACCACGCAGGAACTCCTACCCCAGCGGCAGCGCATCTCGCAAATTCATAGAGCTTTGCAATACTCGAGTCCTGTTATTCATAATTTTTAAGGACTATAGAAGCGGAAGATTCTATCGAGTAGAAGGAATCGGAGTGTGCCAACAGCGATCTCGATTGTAAGGCTTCCGACGTACAACTTGAGAAGTATGAATAGAATGGGATCAATTTCGCTAGGCGAAACAACAAACAGAGAAGTCATCACGCCGGAGAAAAAGGGGATTTTACATTGGACAACATGACGCGAATACCTCAGAAAAACGCAGGCACTCGAGAAAGCTTGGCGCAGAAGAGGCCGGCTGGGTTAATTCTTGATTGTAGATCACAGAGCTATTTAAGAAAGTTAAGAAATCAATATATCAATAAATCGATATACTTTCATCTAGCACTCTTCCTCGGAGTTCAGCAGTAGTTCCGGTGAGCAGTGGACGCTGACTTCTCTGAGGAGTTCTTTCACCAGGCTGCTTCCGTCTCCGACTTGGGGTGGGAATTCTACTGGATAAAGACTAACAACTCAGCCTCACGAGTCAGTTTGTCAAGGGGCTTTTGAGAGCACCGCCGCAAATCAAGGTGGCAGTGGACTTGATTCGAACCCCTGAGCACACACACACATACGAACGCAGGAATGCACTTACACAGGGGTGTACAGTGACCCTGACTTTCTCATTGTGAATCAGTGTACGGTATACCATGGTAATCGGCCTTCATGTGCGTGAGGACCTGGGTATTTCGGCCCAGGACACGGGTCAGACGTGTGAACCACTGATCTGCTCTGCCGCCTTGCGTTTTTGCTCTTTTTATCTTCTCTCATCGAGTCAAAAAAATACAACACGCCATCGTGTCAAGCAATTTATGAGAATCGAAAATGAGATACGCGTTCTTAAAAATGCTACACATTATTTTCCTATATCTTGTAGAAGAAACGGTACATTCACTACCAGCCTTTGGTTTGTATTTGCGATTAGCATTAAAATGCTCGTACGAGTAGATGCTGTAGCTCGTAAGTAGCTCGTAGATAAACGTAAGTTGAGGCAGAATCGGGTTAAATCTGTACCTGAGGATCAAATTTTCCCTCCGAGCGGCCTTCGTCCTGACGGTTTGCGGTTCCTCCTGAACTTCCGCGGCCTGCAGGCATTGAGGAACAGAATTCCTGCTGGCTTCGCTGCAGTGGAAGACGATGGAAGAGACTACCCCATGAAATTGGTGACGTGCAGACAAATTCTTCATCCTGCTAGGTTCCCGAACAAACAAAGTCTGTCTGCTACCCGGCCAACTGAATTCAGCCCACTGCTACTGTTTAGGTAGGTTTTAATCGAAAAGATTTTCTTGTTCATTCAATTTTTATAGGCTTCAATGACTCAATAGCGACATTGGGTCAAAAGATGTCAGCTGAAAGGAAGCATTGGAGACTTGGGGGCAAGTCTCTGACTGTCTTCCCTGTTCTCTGGCATTGACGTACCGACTCAAGAACCAGGGATGGAACCTGAAGTTCAGCCACGGACGTGACCGAGTGGAGCCGACAACTGGTCGGAACAGCTGACTTGATAAACCGAAATATTCCAGTCAGGGGTCCATGGAGGGATAAAAGGGATAAATGGGGATTTCATGCTAACAGTCCACTGGGTGGTTTGGGGGAGATAAAAGAGAAAATGAGCAGCTCTCGCCGGCCTTCGCTTCAACTTGGCTCGCAGCTGCTCCTCTGAACCACCGTCGATGAGTGCTGAAGAATCTCAGCACAGCGGTGCGGCCGAAACAGTTTTTATCGTGCAACGGCAACTGACGGCCCCATTTCTAGCGCTGTCTCTATGATAAACAGTCGTGTGCATAAATTACTGATCCGATCCATGTGTCCATGAATTTTCACCACCTTCAAACACCAACTGAGACTGAGATTCTAGTTGCAGAGCAGTTGAGTCAAGCCAAGCCCCCAAGCCAGAGCAGTTGAGTCAAATCAATGACAGCGTGCTTATGCCAAAACGTGTCAAAAGTATGCTATTCTGCCCTCTACGAGCCAGTCTCAATCCTCTGCAGTCTCTCAGCTTCACAACACGCCCCCGGCCCCAACAACCCTGGCCCTAACCAGGGCACTTGGGGAAGATTCTCAACGACAGCTTTTTATAAATTTATAAATTCCAATAAATCCCCGTCAGCCTGCAGGCACCGCGGCTGCAGCAGGCGCGGCTCCGCAGCTGCTCGTCTCAGGGTTGGCAGCCAGTCAATTAAAATTGGCCCACGGAGAGCTGCTGGGCAGCAACTGTAGCCAGCACTGCTCCCCATTTCCACTTGTGCTTTTTTGACAAGTATAATAACTCAAACTGAATCCTGGCGGGGCCGCTGTGGGCTTATCCTGTGAGCTCAGTTGCTCCAGTGTTCATGATTTATGAGCTGAAGAGCGGTTTAGTCTTATATATATAAATATTATATTTTTTGCGAATAAATGACTGAGTTATTAAAATGCCCATTATTGATTTGAATTTTGAGCCGTAGAAAAAAAAACTACGTTATTTTTTTTGCGAATTTGCAAAAGCTTGCAAGCAGAAGTGAGAGAGCGGGAAATGAAACTGCGATAGCTCGCATATTTGCGCAGTTTGTTTAGGGCTTTGCATACTTCGTATTTTTAAATAACACGCATTTGTCAGATTTCTAGGTTAGGTTAGGTATCTGGACATGGGCAGCGGGAGTTGCGGCACCGCCTGCACGATTTCATGTGCCGTGGTCCTCCTCCTCTTTATCCCCAACTGATTCGCCAGATGCACAAAGTCGTCTCTCGGTTCTCATGAGCAGAAATCAGGCGCTGTCGGTCCTGGAAGGACACAGACCGATTTTTGCGGCTTCCAGGCTGTTCTGCTCCTCTTCAAAAAAGCTTCAGTGGCGTCGCTATCAATCAGCCTGACTAAATTAGTGCTTCAGATTAGCGATTAAAAGTGACAAACACGAGCAGAGCGAGAACTGCTTTTCTTTTGAATTCCTCCGTGACAAGATGTGCATACGTTGGTCTGACCAACCATCTATGATAAACTGAAGCAGTAGCCAATTAGATTCGAGGTACAGGCTGCCTTAAGACATGGATAAAAAACAAACTGCCATAGACAAAAGACCGCCTCGAAATTTCCAAGCTTAACGATTCTTAGTTAGAATTGTCTAAATCTTAGGCAAAATTGATTGTAAACTCAGTTCAATATTGATTAGCAGTTGTCAAAAATGAAGCGGACTTTTTTGGGTACACAAACCATGGAGTGTCTGTCAAACCAGGAGAAGTTGACTAAACGTGTATTGTCAAAATTGAATTAGAGTTTGTCAAAATTGAAGCTTGATCTGTCAATATTGATTGTAGATTTTGAGTGCCCGACCATAGTGTCAATATTAAAGAAGAGTTTGTCGGTTTCGAAGTTCTCCTTGTTCAAAATCGAGGGTAAAATGGTGTATAACGCAAGCACGGGGTGCCACTGCCAGACACTACTGCTCCCTCTCTGTGACCGCACTTAAATATAAGATGGACCATAACCATAGCAATCTGGATCTGGAGTGGAAGCAAGTTTTACCTCATGAGGCCACGCCTATTTTAAAGATAAGGAGCCAGCACTGAATGTCTATGGCTCTGTCTGACTCTGTCTATGCTAGTCTGGGCTCATGAGATAAAACTGAAAAACTCGTTTCCACTCCATGTTGCTAATTATAGAACTCCTTGGCCAGGCTATCGAAGGCTTGCTGTTCATTGTCTCATGAGTCATTTTATTTCAGAATTTAGGCGTGCAAAAATTCCAACCTCGCAAGCACGCTTGCTGTTAATGTTTATATTCAGTTTTGTAATATAGCATTTTGAAGCCCATTTGGGCTTACGCGCATTTAATTTAATCCAAGATACGTTTGCCAATGTAACGGAGCTTTTGTCTATGGTAGCAAGGCTGGCGCAGCGGCATTTGATTTGGTCCAACAAGCATCCATTTGGTCCAAACACTCGTGAGCCATTGGACAAACTCTTGCCTTCTCTCAACCGTCTGCAGGTTGTTGCGCACCGCTGGAATGTCAGCGTCTCTACCAAAAATTTTCAGTTGCTTTTCCAGAGCTCTCTGCTGATAGTCGAAATCTGATAACCAACTGGAGCTGTTCCCTCAACTTCTGCTGCATTTTCTGAAACGTCAACAAAGGGTTCGTCTCCACTGCATCGAGTAGCAGTTGGACCTGAGGCTCTCGAGCAACTTTCCTTGGCGATTGCCACCCTTTCGCAGGCAATCTCTGCCGGCAGAGTTTCAACGCGCTGCTGGATGCTGTAAACCACCTTTTCTTTTACATTCAGCAACCTTGCAATGTCCTTTGGGTGTTCACCTCCGTCGAGTGCTTCGATCACAAGCCAATGACATTCGTTTGACAGCCTAGCATATGGTCCACAATTCTGGGGCTGAGCTGCAAATGAACTAAATGGACCAAATTGATGCTTGTTGGACCAAATTAAATGCCGCTGTGCCAGCCTTGCTACCATAGACAGAAGCTTCGTTACTTTGACAAACATATCTTGGATTAAACTCAATGCGCTTAAGCCCAAATGGGCTGCAAAAAGCTATAGTTTCATAGCAAGATTTGTCCATAGACAGAACAAACGCCATTACTATGGTATGAAATACCAGTATAAAAAGCTGTCGAGAGAGTCAAGCCCATCGCGAACGGCGAAGAGGCAAAAAAACAGAAAACCAGAAAGCCAACACCGGTGACGAGGATGGGATGACGCGGTCTTAGCGAATACAAGAAGGATATATTGTGGATGATGGATTGCGCACCCAGATTCTCAAACTGGTTGCTCCACAGACCCATTTCGGGCCATAGACAATTGGCTTGGGAAATTCTAATAATGGGGCCAAGATCGCAAATATACAGTTATTTTCTTTAAACGGATTTAAACGGAATTGGGTATTGCCATTGAAAAACTTTGCGCATCCGAGAAAATCCGCTTAAAAAATAACACAAGAGACGACTGCCTGCTTAACGGTTCCGGCAGAATCTTTAACATTAGCTTAAGAAGTTTGTGGGAGTCAACCTCGGACAGAGCCCAATTGGAAATCCAAAAGGCGAAAAATGGTCAACTCAAGTGTCAGAAAACTGAAAACTCAGCAGCAGCATATCAGGGCAAGCGCACCAGACTGAAGAAGCTGTTAATCTCAGCCTCCGTCATCGTGTCGTTCATGACGGCCACCGCCTGCATTGTGCCGTTCAGCATTCCCGAGTCGCCAGGTCGAAATCCCAAGTGGATGCAGCGATATGTCGACACGGCAGCGGTACGCTCAGTACCGGTGTTCACAGCAGACCGCGGCACAAACCCGGAGTTGGACAAGAAGTCGCGGCTTGACGGAGACGCCGAAGTGACGCCGACCTCAACGAATTCATTTGGGTCAAACGAGTTCGTGGCAGAAGGTGTGAAGTACTCAAAGTAAGATGAAGCGACCCTGAAGAAGTACAGGCCCCATCCGCCTGTCCAGCCGTCCCAAAACGCCGCGCCCCGATCCCCCGGGGAGTCGCAGTTGTAGGATTCGAGCAGCGTTGCCTCCACTCGGACAGTCCGCTTGAGCCTGAGCAGCCACGTGAGACCCTGCTGCAGGTTCGCGAACTCCACGTTCTCCAGCCACATCTTGGACGACACTCCGTCGAGCTTGGCTCCCTCGCTGCTCCACTCCACATTCTCCGACATCCACTGCTGCGTCTGGCCGCACACCAAGTTGCTCCTGCTGGCGTCCGCATCGTCGCTCATCACCCAGGCGGCCCTCAGCTTCGAGCCCACACCCAGCATGAGCTTCCTGCTCAAGGTGAGGAACTTGGCGGCTCTGGCATTGGCGAATGCGGCACAGCGGCGGGGCTGCGAGCTCTCTGCAGCAGCGAGTCCATCGATAAGGTGGCACACTGCGGTGTATTGGAAGAGCGAGCACTGGCGAGTGTCCGAGTCGAACTGGGCCACCTGCAGGCCGCTCGAGTGCTCGGCTTCGAGCACGCAGTCGAGGACTGAGCCCGACGGTCTCGTCCACAGCGCCAGCGAGCCGCTCAGGCAGCTTTGCGTCTCCAGGCGGTGCCACGGAGAGCGGCAGCCGTAGCTGGCAGACCACCAGCAGTTCAGTAGAAGAAAGACGAGCAGAAACCATCCTGAGAATTGCGGCGGCAATCGAGCACACCATCTTAGTGTCATCTTACAAACTGTCTTACACACCATATTAGTGTCTTACACACAATCTTATACACCATATTAGTGTCTTACACACAATCTTAGTGTCTTACACACCATCTTAGTGTCTTACACACAATCTTAGTGTCTTACACACCATCTTAGTGTCTTACACACCATCTTAGTGTCTTACACACAATCTTAGTGTCTTACACACCATCTTAGTGTCTTACACACCATCTCAGTGTCTTACACACCATCTCAGTGTCTTACACACCATCTTAGTGTCTTACACACCATCTTAGTGTCTTACACACAATCTTAGTGTCTTACACACCATCTCAGTGTCTTACACACCATCTTAGTGTCTTACACACCATCTTAGTGTCTTACACACCATCTCAGTGTCTTACACACCATCTTAGTGTCTTACACACCATCTTAGTGTCTTACACACAATCTTACACACCATCTTAGTGTCTTACACACAATCTTACACACCATATTAGTGTCTTACACACCATCTTAGTGTCTTACACACCATCTCAGTGTCTTACACACCATCTTAGTGTCTTACACACAATCTTAGTGTCTTACACACAATCTTACACACCATATTAGTGTCTTACACACTATCTTACACACCATATTAGTGTCTTACACACTATCTTACACACGTGTCTTACACACCATATTAGTGTCTTACACACAATCTTACACACCATATTAGTGTCTTACACACCAGATGTGTCTTACACACTACCTTACACAACATCTTAGTGTCACACACACACATCTTAAACAGATCTTACACACTATCTTACACATAACGCATTCTCACCGGAGGGTGGAGTCAAAATAAACACAATTAGTTCTTTAGAGTTTTGCTTAACAGTTTCTTTTTTACATGAGCAAAGTGCGTAAGTTGCACGACTTTTAAGTACAGTTAAATTTAACAACCTATACTACATGTTTAAAATTACAAAAACTAAACCTATTAGTAACTCACTTGCTAGCCTCGGCATAATGGCGGTCCTTAGGTGGTTGGAACAGCTATCAAAAAGTTGAGCAGGACAACAGTGCTCAACGACTCTATTTTCATAGCTAAAAATCAGCGCATCTTCTACCCGGGCAGGTTCCCATGGCAACAATAAATCGCATCCAATAGGCGCACGGCTGCCACTGTACTGCCAGAATCCAAGGTAAGCATTTTCTCATCGGAAAAAATCCCCTGCACTTAAGTTTTAATTCCCAAAGATAAATGCCGTGAACCAGAGCAGACTTCTGAACTGAGGAACCAGCAGTCATATCTGTCTGTGTATTTCGAATCGAATTAGAAGTAGCCGAATTCGGAAAATAAATTTATCTGTACGAATTTGAATTGCCGCATAAATTTATACAAACTCAAGAAAACGAAGACTTAACTAATACGACTGCAATCCGGCACTGCAGACGGCCCCCAGCAACTGAGGATCTGGGAGGCTGGCTTAGCAACTGACACTCTGGGAGGCTGGCAAAGTAACCGAGGATCTGGGAGGCTGGCCCCTGCAACTGAGGATCTGGGAGGCTGGCTTAGCAACTGACACTCTGGGAGGCTGGCAAAGTAACCGAGGATCTGGGAGGCTGGCTTAGCAACTGACACTCTGGGAGGCAGGCAAAGTAACCGAGGATCTGGGAGGCTGGCCCAGCAACTGACACTCTGGGAGGCTGGCAAAGTAACCGAGGATCTGGGAGGCTGGCCCCGGCAACTGAGGATCTGGGAGGCTGGCTTAGCAACTGACACTCTGGGAGGCTGGCTTACCAACGAGGATCTGGGAGGCTAGCATAGCAACTGAGGATCTGGGAGGCTGGCTCAGCAACTGAGGATCTGGGAGGCTGGCTTAGCAACGAGAATCTGGGAGGCTGGCCCAGCAACTGAGGATCTGGGAGGCTGGCTTAGCAACGAGGATCTGGGAGGCTGGCCCCTGCAACTGAGGATCTGGGTGGCTGGCCCAGCAACTGCGGACCTGAACAACGTGATCATTATACACAGATAAATTTACAATGCAATGATGAGGTTATTCGAGAAATTCGTACACAATGCTGACATTGATTTAGAGAAGTTTAACTCATTATCATAACGCATTCAGAAATTGAATTACAGAAAGCCTGTAGCGCAAAACCACGCGCAGAACTTGACATTGGTAGATAACAAGATCGCACTGCAATATTATACAATTAAAGCATCTGGTCTGCAAGCAAAGGCCAATCACGTGCCTCGCGCTAAATATACAGGTGAGAATTTTGCAACAGTTCACGACCGAACAGGACCCTTCAAGTCATAAAACTTATTTTAGTAAAGTCGTGATGATCCCACAGACTTTAAAGCAGGCATAGCAGCCCCAGCCCTCTCACACGCGGGCAAACGTGTCCCGGCTGTGCGCCCAGATGCGGCAGGCGCGGTGCAGCTTCTCGGCGCGCATTTCGCACAGCAGCGCCACCAGGCGGCCGAGGTCAACGCGGCGCTGCGCCTGAAAGTCGGCCATCTCCGAGTCTACGGAGGCACAGCCGGCGTCCAGGCACTGACGGGCGGTGGCCAGGCCGGCCTCCAGCTGGGAGATGTCCGTCTCCAGCTGATACAGGGCCGCTCGCTTCTGCTCCGCGTCCTGGGCGCCAAACAGGCGCGTGCGGAGGCCTCGCAGTGACAAGCCGTAGCTGTCCGTCTCCACCCGGCGCTTCTCGTCCCGCTTGGCCGCGATGGCGTCTTCCAGCTGCTCGGCTTTGAGAACCTGCGATAAACAAATGCAGAATATGCCTGCGATACAGACTACTGTTGATAGCACGATAATAATCATTGATCACACCTGCCCAAATGGACAGTTGTGCAACCGACAGCTCAGCCGCAGCCATTGCGCGGCGCAGCTGAAGGCTGCGTACGGCTGTTCAGGGGAATTCTCACCTGGGTGGGCAGGGGAATTCTCACCTGGGTGGGCAGGGGAATTCTCACCTGGGTGGGCAGGGGAATTCTTACCAGGGTGGGCAGGGAAATTCTCACCAGGATGGGCAGGGAAATTCTCACCAGGATGGGCATGGGAATTCTCACCAGGATGGGCAGGGGAATTCTCACCAGGATGGGCAGGGAAATTCTCACCAGGATGGGCAGGGAAATTCTCACCAGGATGGGCAGGGAAATTCTCACCAGGATGGGCAGGGAAATTCTCACCAGGATGGGCAGGGAAATTCTCACTAGGATGGGCAGGGGAATTCTCACCAGGATGGGCAGGGAAATTCTCACCTGAGTTGGCAGGAGAATTCTCACCTGGGTGGGCAGGGGAATTCTCACCTGAGTTAGCAGGGGACATTCCTATCTGGGTAGGCAGGGGAATTCTCACCTGGGTGGGCAAGGGAATTCTTATCTGGTGGGACAGGAGAATTCTCATCTGGTTTTGGAGTGGCGATTCTTGGGCAATTTTTCAGGCGGAATCCCCATGCCAGTTCAACCACATAAAAGCTAATAAGAAGACCAGCAGCAGCTCACCTTGAGCTCCAGGCGCCGGCAGAGGCCAGCCACGGAGTCGCAGAAGCCGGCGGCCTCGCGCAGCCGATTCAGCAGCTCGTCGTCTTCGCCAACCGCGGAATCGGCTCCGCTAGCATAGACGTCCATGTAGTGGCCGGCCGTCTGCAGGGCGTCAGCAAATGCCGGGTCCTCCTCCAGGCCGCACCAGTCGCTGAGGATGCCGCCGAGGGTTGAATGGAGCCGGTGAATGCGGTAGTGCCGGGCCACCAGCTGCTCGTAGGCCTTGGCCACCGCCTGAGGGCATGCGGGATGGGGACTTTGGCTCTGAGCTAAGCCTGCTTGATTGATCCTGATCCTCCACTGATAAGCACCTTAAAGTGGCTAAGTCAGCTCACTGATAAGCCAGTCAGCTCACTGATAAGCCAGTCAGCTCACTGATAAGCCAGTCAGCTCACTGATAAGCCAGTCAGCTCACTGATAAGCCAGTCAGCTCACTGATAAGCCAGTCAGCTCACTGATAAGCCAGTCAGCTCACTGATAAGCCAGTCAGCTCACTGATAAGCCAGTCAGCTCACTGATAAGCCAGTCAGCTCACTGATAAGCCAGTCAGCTCACTGATAAGCCAGTCAGCTCACTGATAAGCCAGTCAGCTCACTGATAAGCCAGTCAGCTCACTGATAAGCCAGTCAGCTCACTGATAAGCCAGTCAGCTCACTGATAAGCCAGTCAGCTCACTGATAAGCCAGTCAGCTCACTGATAAGCCAGTCAGCTCACTGATAAGCCAGTCAGCTCACTGATAAGCCCCCCAGATGTCCCACAGGTTCACCTGAACAGCCGCCCGAACCGCGGCCGCGTTGGTCCGCATCGTCGCTACGGCGGGCAGCGGCGAGCGCAAGCGAAATGCGGCGCTTCGCGCGGAGATTGCGGCGTCCAGCTGCTGGCCAATGGCCGGCGTGAAGACGCGCAGGCGCCATTCAGAGTCGTGACGAAGGAAGGACACCACCTGCTGGCACAAGCTCAGGCGGCGATGGCACAGCACCCGGTTGATGAACAGCTCCAGGCCGAAGCGGCGGTTGTCGAGGAAGTCCTGCGGGACGGAAGATGGGGTTGGCTTGAATGGACTGCTGTTTGAGCCTGGCGAATAATCTCAAAGGTGTATTATCAGAGAGATTCTCAAAGGTGGATTATCAGAGATTCTCAAAGGTGGATTATCGGAGATTCTCAAAAGTGGATTATCGGAGTCTCAAAGGTGGATTATCGGAGATTCTCAAAGGCGGATTATCAGAGATTCTGAAAGGTGGATTAGGGACAAGAATGCAAACACAGCAGAGTCAGCAGACCTGGTCAAACTTCTGTCCGGCAATCTTCCAGGGCGCGTAGGAGGACAGCTTGTCCGGCAGCGGCGGGATCAGGCAGTCGGGATATTTCAGCTCCAGGAAGCCGCGCAGCAGATCGAAGTCCGAGTAGTAGCGGCACGTCTGCAGGGCGTGGCTGCCCAGCAGGTCGCGCAGCTCCTGCGGCGTCGCCTCCTGGTCGAGCACGCGCGTCTCCACCACGTAGGCGACTCGGTCGTCAGGCGAGCGCTCTTGGTCAGCGATGCGGACTCGAAGGTAGCGGCCGCTGGGCTTCGGCAGCGACAACTGCACCGGCTGCTGCTGCTCAGACTGGGTCTGCAGCTGCTGCTGCGGATCTTCGGGAGCTGCCGGCTCAGCCATGCTGCGGTTGCGGAAGTTCCAGGCTTGTAAAATTAATGCTGACCCAACTATAGACCTGTATGTACACTGATGACTGCACAGTGCCGCTGTCTTATCTATCTATGTACACTGATGACTGCACAGTGCCGCTGTCTTATCTATCTATGTACACTGATGACTGCACAGTGCCGCTGTCTTTTCTATCTATGTACACTGATGACTGCACAGTGCCGCTGTCTTTTCTATCTATGTACACTGATGACTGCACAGTGCCGCTGTCTTATTTATCTATGTACACTGATGACTGCACAATGCCGCTGTCTTATCTATCTATGTACACTGATGACTGCACAATGCCGCTGTCTTATCTATCTATGTACACTGATGACTGCACAGTGCCGCTGTCTTATCTATCTATGTACACTGATGACTGCACAGTGCCGCTGTCTTATCTATCTATGTACACTGATGACTGCACAGTGCCGCTGTCTTTTCTATCTATGTACACTGATGACTGCACAATGCCGCTGTCTTATCTATCTATGTACACTGATGACTGCACAGTGCCGCTGTCTTTTCTATCTATGTACACTGATGACTGCACAATGCCGCTGTCTTATCTATCTATGTACACTGATGACTGCACAGTGCCGCTGTCTTTTTCTATCTATGTACACTGATGACTGCACAATGCCGCTGTCTTATCTATCTATGTACACTGATGACTGCACAATGTGGCTGTCTTATTTATCTATTTCCACTAATGACAACATATAATTGCCTTTACAAGCAATAAATAAGAAACAATAATGCATATCAGTAATACATATCTGACAAATATATTTCAAATTAACAAATGCACTTGTTTAATTTCTAGCGCCGCCAAATTCAAGCTACTATCAGTAGTGTCAAACCAGCACCAGACAGGCCAGCAGCGACTCGCGCACAACCAGCCGGATTTTCTCGTCGTCGCAGTAGACATGCGTGGCCCCGGCCGACCCCGTGATCAGCGCCTCCTGGTGCCCGACCTCCAGGAAGATGCTCCAGGAGCCGTCCTCCGCCAGCTCGTGCTTGGCGCCGGGGAAGTTCCTGGCGCGCAGCTGGCGCACCAGCTCCTCCGGCCGCAGCTGGCCAGTCAGCAGCGGCTTGGCCGTCTGGGAGCTCTCCACCGCGGCCAGCAGGGGCTTCAGCTCGCTGCCGCTGCCGAAGCCGACAGCCCCGCCGGTGGAGCCGGACGACTTGGCCGCCTCGGAGAGCGGCTCCAGACGGCGCCGACCGCTGCGACCCATCGTCACCTCGCCCTCCTAGCAGCAGGAGGAAAGTTACAATTAGCGCCACAACCAGTGCCACAATAAGTACCACAGTTAATGGACCACAGTGCAACACTGTGCAACAACCAGAGCCACAACCAGTGCCACAGTCAGTGCCAAAACCAGTGCCAAAACCAGTGCCAAAACCAGTGCCACAACCAGTGCCACAGTCAGTGCCACAACTAGTGCCACAACCAGTGCCACAACCAGTGCCACAACCAGTGCCAAAACCAGTGCCACAATTAGTGCCACAGTCAGTGCCACAACCAGTGCCACAACCAGTGCCAAAACCAGTGCCACAACCAGTGCCACAATCAGTGCCACAACCAGTGCCACAACTAGTGCCACAACCAGTGCCAAAACCAGTACCAAAACCAGTGCCACAACCAGTGCCACAACCAGTGCTACAACCAGTGTCACAGTCAGTATCAACATACCAGCAGTGCGAGCTGTCTGTCTCCGACTCGGACAGGCCGGACAGTCCTGGCCAGAGCGGGGCTCAGCTCCAGCAGCTGGTCGGACGAATCCAGAGGGAACTGCATGACTGACAGGTACTGCGAGTAGCTCACGGGACAGCCGCCATGGCAGTCGAGGCGGCGATAGGCCTCCGGCATCACCAGGCGACCGCACCTGAGCAGGCTGAGCACATCAGCAGCCTGAGACGGCTGCATCCGCATGTCCATAGTGAAGCGGTGAACCTGCAGTTCAAAACGGCCAGTACACGATCCTAAATTTGGGGCTTAGCCTCGTGACCGAAAATTGACCCCGGGGATTTCTGTGCGATGCATGACCTCCAGGGTCTGTGAACGTCTGAGGATATAAGTCAGGGGCACAGGGAGCTTCCTAATTAGCGATGCATTAGCTTCCTAATTAGCGACCCTGAAATCTGAGGGTATAAGCCAGGGCATTGGGGCACTGGGACCCTGACATCTGAGGGTATAAGCCAGGGCATTGAGGCACTGGGACCCTGACATCTGAGGGTATAAGCCAGGGCATTGAGGCACTGGGACCCTGACATCTGAGGGTATAAGCCAGGGCATTGAGGCACTGGGACCCTGAAATCTGAGGGTATAAGCCAGGGCATTGAGGCACTGGGACCCTGAAATCTGAGGATATAAGCCAGGGCATTCGGGCACTGGGACCCTGACATCTGAGGATATAAGCCAGGGTATTGGGGCACTGGGACCCTGAAATCTGAGGATATAAGCCAGGGCATTCGGGCACTGGGACCCTGACATCTGAGGATATAAGCCAGGGCATTGGGGCACTGGGACCCTGACATCTGAGGATATAAGCCAGGGTATTGGGGCACTGGGGCCTGACATCTGAGGATATAAGCCAGGGCATTCGGGCACTAGGACCCTGACATCTGAGGATATAAGCCAGGGCATTCGGGCACTGGGGCCTGACATCTGAGGATATAAGCCAGGGCATTCGGGCACTAGGACCCTGACATCTGAGGATATAAGCCAGGGCATTCGGGCACTGGGACCCTGACATCTGAGGATATAAGCCAGGGTATTGGGGCACTGGGGCCTGACATCTGAGGATATAAGCCAGGGCATTCGGGCACTGGGACCCTGACATCTGAGGATATAAGCCAGGGCATTGGGGCACTGGGACCCTGACATCTGAGGATATAAGCCAGGGCATTGGGGCACTGGGACCCCGAAATCTGAGGGTATAAGCCAGGGCATTGGGGCACTGGGACCCCGAAATCTGAGGGTATAAGCCAGGGCATTGGGGCACTGGGACCCTGACACCTGAGGATATACAGTGTAAGCCAGGGTATTTTTCGGCACTCGGGCCCTGACATAAAACTGCGATAAAACTGGGGATAAGTGATAGTTCGCAGTGCACAGTGCGGGGCAGAGGGCACACACTGTACATTAAGCAGCTGTAGTCAGGGAATCCTCACGGGCATCGCCAGCGGCTGGAACGGCGCCAGGGTCTGCACGTCGGCGAACTGCGGATCGGTGAGGAACAGGGCGTTGGCCCGGTCGCGGCCCCAGGCGGCGGCCAGGTGAACGGCCTCGCCAAGGCGCAGGCAGGGGTCGGTGGCGAACACGATGCAGGGCTGGCTGCACTGCCGGCCGAAGTCGCTGCCCAGGCTGGAAAACTGCTGGAGCTGGTTCTGCTGAAGCATCTGGGGTGAGGGGGGAGGTGGGGCAAAGGCGTGAGTCGCGAGGCAGACATAAAGTAAAAACAAGAGGGATGGGAAAACATTAGAGACTGGGAAGGAGAGTAGAGAATAAGTTATTAAGGTCCATAGAGACTTACTGGGTGATGTAGAGGGCAAAAATTTTGATAGATAAGGTGAAAGGGGAACTGAAAGATGGGAAGAGATGGGGAAGAGAGGAGACTGGAGGAGATGGGGAAGAGAGGGGACTGGAGGAGATGGGGAAGAGAGGGGACTGGAGGAGATGGGGAAGAGAGGGGACTGGAAGGCATGGGAAAATATAAGATTGGAAGGGATGGGGAAGAGAGGAGACTGGGAGAGATAGACCTAATTAGGCAGCATAAGAGAAGCCAGCCCCTAAGCGGGTCTCACTTCGGCGTGCCCGAACGGCACATCAGCCGTGTACAGCCGCTTCTGCCGCTCAGCTGACAGCCACTCGCCGCAGATGTCCGCAAAGCTGAGGCTGTTCTTGGCCCGGGCAGAGACCAGGTACATGGGGTAGCGGCGCATGCCCTTGGCGTCCAGGTGGTTGGAGATGGACTCCAGCAGGTCGAACAGCACGCCGCACGGCCGGCAGGGAAACAGAGCGCTGCCGCCCTGCAGTGCCGACGCGAGCGGGATGGGGATGCGACAGTTAGTATTTAGGGTGAGGGGCCTAAGCATCATGAGCAGTCAGTTCCAGCCCCAATCAGTCATGAGCAGCCCCAATCAGTCATGAGCAGCCCCAATCAGTCATGAGCAGCCCCAATCAGTCATGAGCAGCCCCAATCAGTCATGAGCAGCCCCAATCAGTCATGAGCAGCCCCAATCAGTCAATGAGCAGCCCCAATCAGTCATGAGCAGCCCCAATCAGTCATGAGCAGCCCCAATCAGTCATGAGCAGCCCCAATCAGTCAATGAGCAGCCCCAATCAGTCAATGAGCAGCCCCAATCAGTCATGAGCAGCCAATTTCAGCAACACAGCCAAAAGCAGGACTCACCTGGCTGAGCACGGTCACTAGAGCTGAGCAGATGTCCTCCACTGATCGGTCGGGAGTCTGGCCCGGCAGCAGGCAGGCCCCGTTAAACAGCAGCAGGTCGCAGCCGACCAGAGCCTGCCAGCTCATGGGCAGGGGGTGGCAGGTCCACTGCGAAGAGGCGGACATGTAGGCCATTCTGTGGAAGTCGCTCTCGATCAGCCAGTTGCAGCCGCCGATGCAGAAGCCCGAGCTGACTGGGGTGAGCAGCAGGTCGTTGAGCAGCTGGACTCGCTGGTTGAACGATACTCGCTGGACGCTGTCGAATGCTGACTGCACCTGAGCTGCCGTGAACACCGGCATCCAGTTCTCGGCCTGGTCCGCCAGCGGGTGGCCCGCCTCTCTAGGGAGGATGGGGCGATGGGTTCTGACAGTTACTCCTCTGTGTCAGATGGGTTCTGACAGATACTCTTCTGTGTCAGATGGGTTCTGACAGATACTCTTCTGTGTCAGATGGGTTCTGATAGATACTCTTCTGTGTCAGATGGGTTCTGACAGATACTCTTCTGTGTCAGATGGGTTCTGACAGATACTATTCTGTGTCAGATGGGTTCTGACAGATACTCTTCTGTGTCAGATGGGTTCTGACAGATACTATTCTGTGTCAGATGGGTTCTGACAGATACTCTTCTGTGTCAGATGGGTTCTGACAGATACTATTCTGTGTCAGATGGGTTCTGACAGATACTCTTCTGTGTCAGATGGGTTCTGACAGATACTATTCTGTGTCAGATGGGTTCTGACAGATACTCTTCTGTGTCAGATGGGTTCTGACAGATACTCTTCTGTGTCAGGTGGGTACTGACAGTTGAAGTAAGCTCCCAGTTCCTTTGTCAGTAGCTGGCAACATGTCTGTCAGTCGTATCATAAGTCAAGTCATGTCAATATCTCACTAGCAGTCATTTGAAATTCCAATTACTCTACAGCTCCATATCTGAAAAGAAGGCTGCTCATAGCCTACCTGAGTCGCTTCACCACATCCTCCAATTTGCCGCAGTGAGGCAGCTGGTCCACCGAGTTGGCCAAATCCTCCAGAATCTGCCTATAAAAATAAGTTAACAAGCAGATTAATAACTAAGTGCAGACTTGAGAACACCTCAGACACGGGTCGCAAACTGACAGCAGAAGCAACATCACCTGCCAAACTCGATAGACGGCTCAGTGGCGAAAATTCTGCCAGCAAAATCGGTGCAACCGGTCAGGTAGGGGACGCCTAGGATGGCGTGGTGGCTGGAAATGAGCACGGCGTCAACGGTGCTCCACACCACCGGGCAGTGCTGCAAGGGTTTGGCACAAATTCTACTAGCTTGTAAATCCGTCGAACTTTTCACCCGGAATTTCGCCCGGAATTTTTTGCGTTCACCCGGAATTTTTTCCTATTCCAGTAATGCAATCAGATCCGGGTGGAATTTCCGGATCTGTAACGAAAGTTTACAGAATCCGGGCGAATTTTCCGGATCAATAAAAAAATTCCGGTGACAATTCCGGCTGAATTCCGGGCGAGTGAACCGGATCAGCACACGAATCCGGGCTAAATTCCGGGCGAGTGAACCGGATCAGCACACAATTCCGGGTGAATTTTCCGGATCATTTGGTCCGGATAACTGGCGAATTCCGACTAAAGTCCCGAAATTTTCCCGGATCAGCTTCGCCCGGAATTTGGCTGAAATTCGGGTCAAGGGAGCTGATCCGGGTGAATTTTCCGGATCATTTTGTCCGGATCAGTGGAGAATTCCGACTGAAGTCCCGAAATCTCACCCGGAACACTGCTGAAATTCGGGTCTACACCCAGAATTCCGTAGTGTTCCGGGTGAAAAATTCCGGAAAATCCAACCGGAACAGCTTTCCTTTTCCCGAAATTTTACCGGATCATATTTCCGGATCTTTTTCCGGAAAAGGGGCTGTTCCGGGCCAAAAAAGCTGATCCGGGCGTTCACCCGGAAATCAATTAAAAATCGGGCCCGGATCACGAAATTCCGGGAAAAATTCCGGGTGAAAAGTTTGACGGGAAAGTGCGATCGACACAGAAGCAGAGGCCATGCACAATGGCTTCAGTTGGACTCACCTTGGTGCTGAAGGGCATCGACACGCAGGGTGGTGCGTCGAGGAGCTCCACGCCTTCCACGGTTTTGAATGGCTGTAACAAAGCCGCAGGTGGGACTTGGAGTTAAAGCGGATCAATTGAAGGGGGCAATTAATTACGGATAAAGGTATTACAGAGACCTTAGCTAGATTACATCATAAATAAGTGATAGATTATACCACAACTACAACTACTACTACTATTATTACTACAGTTACTACTACCACTATTATTACTACTACTACTACTGCTACTACTACTACTACTGCTACTATATACTACTACTACCACTAATACTACTACTGCTAATACTACTACAACTGCTACTACTACTACTGCTACTACTACTACTGCTACTACTACTGCTACTACTACTGCTACTACTACTGCTACTACTACTGCTACTACTACCACTAATACTACTACTGCAGCTTCCGCTACATTTTTATCGCCACCGCAACCGCTTACTGTGGTTACAAACTGGCACCTGCGATGTTCCGACAAAAAGCAAAATACTTGCATAGCATTTGTACCATTAGAGAAACCATCAGCTTTATAGCTGCATTTAAGCCTGACAGTCAAAGCTTCACAAACTCACCAGACCGTCCGGCCTGGCGGAATCCCCTGGCCACGCCTTGCCCTCCACCTCGGCGGCTGGCTGATGCGACGCCTCGCCGACAAGCAGCGGATGCCGGGGGCAGCAGCGCAGCAGGGGGCCAAAGTCCAGCGGGCAGTCCAGCAGCAGGCGGGTGCTGCAGAACTCCACCAGGTAGACTGGGTTGGCCGGATTCGGGCTGAGGTTTTTCTGTGAATTGCAATGCCAGTTTCTGGAGAATTAGAGTCTAGGCTAGGGCTGGCTCAACTTAATGAGAACTACTATAAGTAGCATAATATGCTTTGTTTGGGATTTCTGCTGCCAAGCTGGTTCACAATGGCAATATCGTAAGCTATATGTAAATATGAATGGCACTTACAATTAGCATCTCCACAGATGGTAAGTAATTTTGTATTTGCTGGTGCAGGCTCAGTGAAGTACTGAAAACGACAAGTCTGACTTTACAGATTGAATTGCTTGACATTGGCATTCACTATAATTTCAGTTTGAGACTTTACTATTTGGTTGGCATGTTTGCATTTTTTCCCATAAAATAAATCATATGATAATGACTATGCACTTTACAGTTGGTGTATTTGTCCTTAGTGTACCTTTAATTTGATTTTTATTGGCTATGACTAAAATTTATCCCCTTTATAGATTGCCCTTAAATTATAATGTTATTGGCATCAGGGTCTGGAATTTGAAAAATGCCAATGATAGTAATACTATATAAAATTCAACAAATGGTAAATATAAACATTGAAACAAAAAAGCAATATAGCTTTAACATTGACAGACAGGTGGCACACAAATATTTTATAATTACTTAAATTTATATATATATATACTTTGAGAATGAGTTTTAAAGCATATTTTATATCATTTAAGAATATTTAAGTATCTAATAAAATACAACATCATTTAAATCTTGTGATAATCTAAAATTTGAATTCCAAAATGTCAAGCACTCATTCTGTAATCAGCATGGTATACACTATATAGGAATATCATATATGGCATGATGTGGCCATGTAGGCTTATATCATGGTAAAGACAACTTAAAATAGCTCTAAACTAGTAGAAACAACAAATAATATTTTGCTAGATCCTATGATCCTGGAAATTATAGATTCACAATCAAGATCCTAGGCCTACTTCCTATAAATTAAAAGTCTAATCTATAGTCCCCACTATATTCTATTGTTTGATAGATACAAGTATACAGATCATATATGTAAACTCCACTAACACCAAAAAAGCTTGTATAATGGTCTGCTTATTTTTGGGAATGGCTTGTCTATGGCCACACTCAAGTATCACTGGACCATTATCTAGAAAATGGGCTTGCTGTCAAGACCATTATATAGATAATGGGCTTGTTGGCATATAGGATGCAATTGTCCATAAGAAACATAAAGCAAAAGTGTCTTTAGGAAGGCAAACATATATTTAATAGCTCATACAAAATAGCATCAAGATAATAGCAAATAACAATTTGACCAATTAGCTTCAACCAAAGTTCATCGATTTTTTTACTACAATCACTTAAAAAACAGCAAAACCCTCTCACTGTCAATCTTCACCTTGTTTAACAAAATGTTTGTTTTTTATAGCAGGTGGTACAGTATCCTGACATGTCAATCCAAGAGGTTCAATGCAAGCATCAATCTGTTGAGAGCTGGAGACAACCCAAGACTAAACAGTTCTAGGGATAGTGCCATCACTGAGGAGTCTCAAGCCATAAGTCGAGCCTAGGAATGAGATGCCTTTATATGTCATCCAGATGTCATTATAAATCTTCAGCCATCAATATTATTATCAAGTGGTCTTGTAGGTGTGTCATTGTTATTGACTTGTTGCATATTGAGCTGGCTCTATATCTATAAATAATTGGTCAAACAACAAATCTATTTTGTCAAGATTGATGTATAGCACGAGTTTAAAAGTGGTTAAAGCCTGCTCCAGCTAGATAGCTTGTGTGTGCCTTGAGTAATTTTCTAATACTGTATACATTTGTCTATGGCATTTGAACTTTTGCTAATCATCCTTGAAATCTATGAAAAGCATTGAAATCCATGCAGTTTGGCATAAGTGAATTTTACTAAAATAGCATTATAATATGATGTCTATGGCCACAAAGTCCTTGGCTGCATTCAATGGTCCTCAGCTTGCTTTGCTTGCCTCAAGACCATTATATGCAACCTCGGACTTTCTGACCACAGAATGCACATTATAAAGCTATTATCTTATACATAAAATTATACATAATATACCAATATTCTAATGGAGATGTCTAATAGACAGACTAGGGGAGAAGTCCAATGAATAAACCAAAGGATTAGGAATTATGTGCATAGCAGAATGGCACTAACAGTATTATTTATAGCTGGCTCTTCATTAAATGTTATTTATATAGTATGATAATAGACTTATTATGATTTTAAATATCTTAATCTTAATAACTTAATCTTTATATATTATATAAACTTCATATAGTATTTTACTAAAAAAACAAAGCAAATCTATGACAAGATACCAAAAATACCTAATATGCATATATTATGCTTTATTTAAATGAAATCTTTCTAGGCTCTATCTTATATTATATAATAATAATATATTACTTACCTAGTCTAGCCAATCTAGCTAAATAACACTAGGCCTTAGGCTTAAAATTAAAAGTGCAGTCAATGCAAGTTGAAATATATTACATTTACAAAAAAAAATCAACTAAGAACACATAATATAAGGAGACAACATGCATGTCTAGACCCTCTAAATTTGACCTAACTATGCAACTTAGTTTTTTTTTAATTGCAATTTAGTTGCATCTAGCTATAATATGATCTCTGTTTTTGTTTTCTTTCCTTTTATTTTTTTGCTTGTTGTTTCTTTCTTCCTTTACTTTTACCTTTTTCTTTCTACTTATAACTTTTTACATTTACTTTTTCAGTTTGGCATTTTTTGCAAAATACCTTGGCTAGACCTTATGCCATCTAATGACCTAGCCTAATTAGCCAAGTTGGCGAGGTATTAGGCATATATGTAATCCTATATAAGTGCAATATAGGATAGTAAAACAAATGAAAAACAAACAAAATATCAAAGGTTGAAAATTAAAAAGTAATAACTTATTATATTAATAGGCCTATTATTATAATGATTATATGGCATTGTGACATTGTCAGTGAGGTGGCCCTGACAAAGGCTGTTTTAGCGAAAGTAGTGCCATTCTATAATAGCTAAAGAGGGAAGCAAACCCCTAGCACAACTTTGGTGGCTAACTGGTGGGATGTTGTATTGTATAGAATACTGCTAGCACACATTTGTTAAATTATTCTGACTCTAGAAAAGTAGGGCCTAATCTACAAACTATTTTAAGTACAAATAAATACTTTTAAGAGATTTAGGCTTGATTAAGCACTAGGCCCTAATTTGATGCTTCAAAACATTATAAATTAGGCCTATAATATATAGCAAAGCAATTGGGGCCTTTTGGTATATAAAAATGCTTTCTAAATATATAACTAACTATTGAGAAAGTAAAGCTAGCCTATGTCAAAAAGCTAGGCCTTATCTAGATAGAGTTAGGTATATATACTACCAGCATATACTCCATTTCTACAAAATACTAGGCCTATATCATATCCTATCCCACTATTTTTTGTTTTTAATTCTATAATCAGATATGCCTATGTTTAAATTAACATTTAATGATTAGGCCTGGAATCTTCGGTTGCACAAATATACTTTATTCAAGAAGGAACACAGCAAAAATTTCAGCTAATGCCACTTGACTCCTTGAGACTTAACAGTAGGCCTATTTACAATTCACAACTTTGAAATTGGTTGGGCTTATAAAATAAAATAAATAATATTATGAAACTTTCACAGCAAAGCCAAACTATACATGCTTTGCAAGCTAAATTAAAAAATGGTATGCCTAGGCCTAATCTTCACTGCCTCAGATCAAATGCAATCATTGAGTTTGCGGTGACAAAAATGATTATTTAATATTTCCTTTCTGCGCAGTGTACGTTGGTATTTTTCCAGGAAATTTGCCTCCAAAAAATTACACGATCTTTGAGCTTAACATCATGTTATACTACGGCGGTCCTTGCAAAGGTATTAAGAGAATTGAATTTTCATTAGTTTACATTTATAAAATACCATTAACAATTACTTGCGCGACTAGAAAATACCCTATCTAAGTTAAGAAAAGGCCTACCAGAAGCCCTGCAGTCTGAGTCGAGGCCAATCCGAATTGACTGCAAATCGGTGCTTTCGTTTCTGGCGGTAGTCAAGTCAAGACATGAGGTTGGCAGACTCCTTTTAATAACAGTCATGTCTTGTTTTAAAACCTGTTGCGCTTCTTCAGGCAGTTCACTTTGTCCACATCAATTTCGAATTAACTATTAGGTGTTTTACCTATTACTACGGGGCCCGTTACAGTGACAACAGCCTTGAACTAATTAGGCTTTTCACGAAGATCGGTTCTAGAACCAGAATAATTCCGATTCCAGTGTGACGCGACCCTTCTTTGTTCGGTGCTGACGGCTATGCACTATCAATGATAAATTGAGTCTTCGTAGCAAGAGTCTTATATTTGAACTTTGACTGATTGTATTTAATTGTATTATTTATTTGAACCGACAAGATTAAAACTATTGCCGTTAAATTATTGGTGGTAAGCTATAGCGAACAGGCACCAGGCGGCGGACCAACCAAAAAGCACGCACGAGACCAACGAAAGTAGAGTGCTCAAAATCGCCATTTAACCGCCTTTTAAATAATACAATACTCGTATTTCTATGAAGGACACAGTAAAACAAATTTTAAGCGTACAATATTGAATTCTTTAAAATTCGCTAATGAATAGTATATAAATTAATATAATAATAAAGAGACATTATTAATATTAAATTATTTTTAAAAATTAAATATCAACATCGTTACTCCAGAACCAGAATCGGTAGGAAAATGAAAAGCTTCGAACCCATTTTAATTATGTTTGTCAGTCTTTACAATTTAATTTTGTCTTTCCTTGAGTTTTTTCCTCTTGGAAAGAGGAAAAAAACGGAATACTTATATACCTATAATACAAAATTGACGATTTCAAATTTATTTTACTGAGTAAAGTGTAAACATGACAACGGATCGAGAAATTTTCTCGATCCAAATTCTAGAACCAGAACACGGTTTCTGGAACCGATTCTGAAAACGGAACAGACAATATATGAAAAGCTTCGAACCGATTCTGGTTCTGGAATCGGTAATATGAAAAGCCAATATGTCGCTGGTACCGCTGGTTCTGTCGGCGGCGTGGCCTACAACGCGATCAAGGCATTGCGCTATGATGATATTATTGTTACATATACCTTAAAAAAATTATCTTGTTTCAGCTCAACAGTTCCAGCTAGGCAGCTTTTATTGTTCTGCAGTTTGGTTCATTGATTTGATTGAGACACGACACGGTAGCTGCTTTTAGCAACGGTGATGCAAATCCAGATTTGGCTAAGAGAGGTCATCAAATAAGAGGAGAAGGCATAATTAGGCCAATCGACGTCAAAGACGTCGAATTTAACAATCTTGGTTTCTAAAGAATATCTAAACAGATCAAGGACTATACTAAATTAGTATATATACGTTGCTTTCAGTTGTCCTTGAAACAGATTTGTCGATACAGCAACTACGAAGAGCGTAAATGAAGTTGCGGGTAATTTCTACGTGTGTTGTGTTGTGACACGGCCTGGTCGGAACTGACTAGGTTCACGCAACAGACAAGCGTATAACGACGCTCAGTCTGCAGGCGGGACTGTGGCTTGACAGCGCGGGATCGCGTTGTGTGGCTAGTCCAGTGGGCTGCTCTAAGTTTACCCGCACGGTTCCGCTTCGCCCCAATTCCCGTAACTAGTTGTCTGAATCTTGAACCGTGATACTTACCCTAGCTCTTTCCAGGGGTTAGCGAAATGGGCGGCAACGCCTCCTCGCTGTTTTCCGGACGCGGAGCCCCCTGCAGCTAAGTCAAGTAAGTAAGTACCCTAACTCTTTCTGTTAAAGGAGCAGAGAGTATGCGAGGCGCGAGACGAGATGTAAGTGCCAAGGGCTCTGATGAACAACGAGACAATTTAATATAATTGAGGTGATCAATAGCAGCCACCCCAACCCAAGGGCTAAAACACCAGCAAGTGTACAATTAAAGTTTCTGTATAGCAGAAACCGTGCACAGAGCATGAGCAAATGGACAATGAGCTCGAGCGATACTATCGAGCGATACTACATGGAATAAAAGCTCACGCCCAACACTTTCCCAACACTTTCCGCTGTAACTCTGTACCGAACTTTGAACCCTGGTTTTTCTAACCCTATAGTTCTATCCCTATTTCTAACTCTAGCCGAAAACCAATAACCTTGTTAGAACCCTGATATTATTCCATTAAATAATTAAATAATGGATAAAGCAGTGCTGCTCACCAAAGCACTTCTGCGCCAACTGTAAAATTTTTTTAGAACACAGATAATTTTTGGTTTAAGCTGTCTCTCCAAAAGTGCTCGAGAGTTCTAAATTGTCGGTGCTGATTCGAAATCATGTTGAAAAAAACGGCTCTCAAAGTTTCAACTCTCTTCGCATGACTTGCTCATCAGCCGTTAGCTGAAGGATGAGAACAGAAAAGCAGGTGTCTTTCCTGAAGTATCGAATTAGAGCAATGCTAGTCACGCCATTGTCTAAATTTTCGCAAAACCCCTTTTTGCTGTTGGATAAACGGTGAAGGCTCGACTTTCTATATAAAGGGGAGTTGAAGTGACAAGATGAGAAAGCCTACAACAGAACTTATACCTGACTTACAAGAGCTGCGCCAAGATGCGATATCTGCTTCTGTTGCTGTTAATAGCGACAGTAAGAGCTCAATCGGACAACCGCACAACTGTGCACACCCTGGTTATCTGCTCAAAGAACGCCACACTCCGGTTCGATGTCGAATACTACTCCTTCGCCCTCGACTACATTAACAATGTGACTGCGCAGCCAGAGTTTAACTATACGTTTCGCATTGATGCCTCTTTTTTCTGCGCCGAAAAGGTGAGTTTTGATGAGATTGGCAACCTGAAATTATGTTCGCAGTCAAAATCCTTTCTTTCGTTGCCATAGGAGCTGCAGGGGAGCGCGCTTCGCAAGTTCATTGACGGCTACGTGAACGAACCGAACAAAGCTCTTCTGTTCGGGCCTGCCTACTCAAACCAGGCGGTGGTTCTGTCCGAGCTGGCCGGGGCTACTACTACCTGCCCCAGGTATGATTAGTCGTTCAATTGTATGCTCTTTCATTCTTGGGCCATTCCAAGGTTCATTTCCGTGTTTGTACTCTAATATAGAATTCCACATACGCTTATCCTTATTCCAGATTAGCGCCACAGCCACTACCCCCGCTTTGGCGGACAAGTCCGTCTATCCGTACTTCTCACGAACCACCACGTCTAACAGCCTTTATCTGGTGGGTATGATACAAATTTTGAAGCGATACAACTGGAAAAATGTGGGCCTTCTCGCTAGCGACTATGACGGAGTTTCCGCGGTGAGTCTAAAAAGCCTCGAAAAAAACTCTCAGACGTCAGTGTCCCAGTACCCCAATACCCTGGCTGATATCTGCAGATGTCAAGGTACCAGTACCCCAATACCCTGAGGCTGATATCTGCAGATGTCAAGGTCCCAGTACCCCAATACCCTGAGGCTGATATCTGCAGATGTCAAGGCACCAGTGCCCTAATACCCTGGCTGATATCGACAGACGTCAAGGTACCAGTGCCCCAATACTCTGGCTGATATCGACAGACGTCAAGGTACCAGTGCCCCAATACCCTGGCTGATATCGACAGACGTCAAGGTACCAGTGCCCCAATACCCTGGCTGATATCGACAGACGTCAAGGTACCAGTGCCCTAATACCCTGGCTGATATCGACAGACGTCAAGGTACCAGTGCCCTAATACCCTGGCTGATATCGACAGACGTCAAGGTCCCAGTGCCCCCAATACCCTGGCTGATATCGACAGACGTCAAGGTACCAGTGCCTCAATACCCTGCCTGATATCTACAAAGTCATTGTCCGAGCCCTAATTCTTATAGTCTGAATTCTGCAGATTCGCAAATGAATTTTGGCTTCTCCATGGCGCTTGTGTCGTGGAATCCAGTGACGGTTTTATCGCACAGCAGAAGTTCTCCGCACTGCATGCAGCATTTAGAGTAATGCACCTGCTCGCCAACTTCTTGACGGTCATGAATCATCATCATCATCAGCGCGCTGACATCTCAACCAGAATTTGAGTCTGTTGAAAGTCTCTTTATCTCTCCTGTGACGAAATTCTTATGGTATCAATAATCTTACTGGGGTCTTCTTTTTTTCAGGCTTGGCAAGTTTTCTACCAGCTTAAATGTTTTCAGACTGAAGCTGTACCGCAGGGTGTGGAGGCAAAACTTCTTATTCCTGTCTCATCCTTCATTGCCGCCAAGCTCTAGAGCACCTCGAATCCGTCCCATGTCGATTTCCATTGACCGAAGAGGTGTTTTGTCGAACTTTAAGGCGGTTCGTATATCGATTTTTCCATCGTTTAGCTTGCACTTTAATAGCTGTTTGAGACTCCATGTTTTGTCTTGATATCTCAACAGCTGCTTTTAGCTATTTAGCCCGTCTGTCATATACGCCCGTATTTTATTCTATATGGGCGCATAAATTAATCGCCAATGGTGCAATCCAAGTCAGAACGCACCAGTCCTGACCGATGTTCTTAGCCATCAATGTCTCATTGGTAGAACTCACTTTGCTGACTGAGCTCTGACCAGGTCGTCCGACGCTTCGAGTTTCGAGTTTCGTGGTCTATACAAGTCACTTCTACGTTTTTTCTCAGAAATTTTTTCATGACATTTTCTCTTTCTTCGGAAAATATGGATATAACTTCACTATCATCCAAAACCGATTTTAGATTACACAACAGTTGGAGGTTTTGCTAGCTGAGAATAAGATTACTGTTTTGAGCAAAGCTGTTTATCAACATAATCCGGAAGACAGTCTGAAACAATTGCTGGTACGCTTTTGTATCGCAAAGAATTTTCAAACTTTCAAGAGCATTAATTAGCTACGAGTAGAACAGATTTTATCTTGAACTGACCAAACGCTTCCAGAACATGAACATTCGAATTTTTATCGTCGTTCGAGCTGGAAATATCGAAACTGGGACAAAGTTCGAATGTCTGGTGAGCGCCGTTGCACCGTTATAGTGCACATACCAAGTAAGAATAGATATCGACATGCGATTTCAGAAAAAATTCTTCCTTTTTTTCTAAACAGCTTAAGATGAACAACGCGGTTGGACCTCGCTACTTCTGGATCCAACTGGGATTTACGCGAACCTTCTCACACAATCTGGAGGACACCTGCAGCAGCCAGATGCTAGCCGATGGAGCAGAGGGCTCGCTCTATTTTAGGTCTCATTTTGATATCTTTGACAATGAAACTGGAATCGGCCAGGTGGTGAGTTTGCGTCTGATAGCGACTGACTGAAAATCGATCTTACTGATCAATACTTAAATACTTACAATGCAGTTTTAATTCAGTTTACTAATACGAAAGCCGTTCTTTGCAACCCAAAACGCCAGCCCATCAACAGCCTGTTCGCCAGCTTCCTACGACGGTACCCCCACCTGGTTAACGAAAGTGTGGTCTCGATCAGAGGCCTTGCTACGCGTTTGGACGCAATGACTGTTGCGGCCATTGCGCTTAACAAAACGCTGATGAAGCACGCCTACTCAACGGCTTTGGATCTGGACAGCAGTCCATTCAAAACTGAACTGTTGAAGAATATCAGAGCTGTCGATTTTTATGGACTAACTGTAAGTGACAAAGTGCAAGACTTGAAGAATTATTGATGATCTGAGCTGAAGATTTGGTATTTTAAAAATCGTATTCGCAGGGTCGCGTAAAGCTGGACCAGAATGGAGATCGCCTGGCTAACGCGATCGCTTACCAGATTCGAAGTGAGAGTCGATGTGATTTTTACATGCCTAATTCACACTATCGCTCCATGTAACTGCAATATAGTGTTTTATAACCGAAATTTTAGGCTTTAAGGGCGTACCGGTTGCCCTTATTGACACCTACGCGGATAAGCTTGAGTGGTACGAGGATTTGGTGTTCGCTGGTGAGTCTTTTTTCATAAAAAAAGAACTGTCGAGCATGGTATCAAAAAGCTCGCTTTTAAAAAGCTAGGCTTACTGAATTTCAAGTTATGCAACTCGTTTTACTCTGCTGTTGGATACTTAATTAAGCTAAAACCATGCACAGGTGGTCAGCCACCCAGCGACATGCCCAAGAGAGTCACGTATCGCATCTCGGTTCCAAGGAGCAACGCCATCGTCATAATTTTTCTTTGCTCTGTCGGCGTGGCTCTCACCATCTCTTCGATTGGCGTAAACTTAGCTTTCCGCCATCTTCGCTTCATCAAGATGTCCTCGCCGAATATCAACAACCTAATGGCTGTCGGATGCATCATGTGCTACATGTCCAGCATCTTCAGCGCCATCTCCGGACACTGGAGCAACTCTGCAGTCTACTGCTGGCTGCAGACGATCTGCCTGTGCATTGGCTACTCGGTGGCTTATGGAGCCATGCTGTCCAAGACTTGGCGGGTGCACATCATCTTCACGACAAAAAATTTGCGCCGAGTGGTAAGCTGAGTTTTTTAGGACAATCATGCTCAACTTTGATTCATTCAGTATAACCGAGCACCACACACTTAATAGTTTTCCTAGCTCAATGCGCATGCCAAATCATAATATTTGATTGCAGTCAATCAAGGATATGCACCTGGTGGCCATGGTTCTGGCAATCGTCTTGGCTGACATCATCGTCTTCATAGTCTGGGCTGTCAAGGACCCCATCAAAGTCAAAATCACTCAGTTGGCCGTTGTGGTGAGTAGGTAATTTTGTGCCACTTTCCTGTTCCATCGAATATCCGCTGTCCATTCGTATCGAATGTCCGTCGCCCTGCTCATCCAGGAGTGGCTCAGCTCTGGAACAATCGAATCCCAGGAAATTCAGGAGTGTGACTGCAACAATTCGGTCATGTGGACCGGAATTTTTCTCGGGATCAAAGGCAAGCGTCAAGTTTTCGTTGAGTCATAAATTTATGTTGTTCAGTCGAGTAAGAAACGATAGATTATGCTCGGTGAACTCCACAGGCTTACTGTCGGCTCAATAGGGTTCTCAAGGTCCTTATAACCTCACAGATTTCAATAGCCTCAATTATTGATATATTTGCAGGTGCGGTGGAGACCGTGAGAAAACTGGTCGAACTTGCAGCCTTTTTAATGTCTTGTGCACATGAGTACGCCAATAAATTTTTTTTGCATAATCGTTACCTTTAAGTACATTATTCTGAATTGGCAGGCCTGCTTCTCATCTTTGGCATATTCTTTGCCTGGGAGACCCGCATGGTGCACGTTGAGAGCCTCAACGATTCCAAGAAAATTGGCGTTTGCGTGTACAACACCTTGGTGATGGGCGCTATTGGCGTGACCATGGCGTTCGTGCTGCCGAATAGCGAGGTCAACGTGCGTTTTCTCCTCATCAATGGCTGCATCTTTCTCTGCTGCACCACTGTGGTTATTATCGTCTTCGGTAGTAAGGTAAGCCGCTCTGTCCTAGGGCTTTTAGAGGGCTTACGAAAATCAAGCAATTCGCCATGATTCACACTCCAGATCTTCACCATCATCAAACACGGCCCGTCAAAGGTGGACGATCTCAACAACACACTGCCTGGCAACGGGTCCACAATGAATCAAAACCAGACCTCGACTACTTAACTGAGCAGCGTCAAGGCTTATAAGCAACGACAGTGCGAGCGAGTGTTTTCAGAACAAACATTGAAATTCGAGAAAAACACAATCGTAGAAACTTCGACTCAGATCGTAGAGTTAGAAAGCAAAATATCCTTAGTGTAACAGATTTCCATATAGTGGATTCTGGTTTTAACATGCATCCATTTTGCAAAGTAGTGGAAAATTTCCAGCGCACAGATAAGGAGCTGAACAAATGCAGTTTTGACTTTGTCTGGAGAAATACTTACTCAAAGATTTTACTGGAAAAATATGACAATGAGTAAGTTTCACTTCTTATTCTCACGACTAGCTGCTAGTTATCGATCTGGAATCGTTTCGTGAAACCCTAACCCAATGCACTTCTCAGGGTCCTCAGCACTCAAAATTTCGATCGAGCAATCAAAAGCTCTGTTTGCTTTTTCACCCGAAAAAAATTAGAAATACACGACGTTTTCACAAGCTGGCGCAACTGTTTTTGCACCGAGAGTTGAGAGACTTGCAGCTTGTCTCCTTAGAGTTGTTCAGAGAAAAAGCTTGCTAATTATTCCATATTCAGCTATTGTTGCCAGTGATTACTGGTCTCAAGCGGTTAATGATTTAGCAGGCAAAAAGCAGGTTACAGTGGCTCACAAAATTATCTGTTATTCCCGCGAATTACATATTCTATCGCTTCACTGTCTCAATCTTAAGTTTTCCACAGCCTGGTCCGAGGTCAAAACCTGTGAATAATTTTAATTGCCGGGGCGGTTGACATAATTAATTGGCCAAAGAGAGCAAGTTTGACAGGTGTTTCTATAAAACAAAGAGGTCTCCGTTTGGACAATGAAATAAATTACATATATTTTAACAAAGCGTCAGAATATAACTTCTAACCCACCTGGATTACATCAGCAGTCTAAACTTGTAAGTATGGAGCAACTAGCAGCAGCAGCCAGTTAATTGACTCAAAAATCATTCGACCAAGGTTTCAAGTCTTCATGTCATTTTTAGGGAAATTTCGCTCTAACACCAAAAGTTTGGAAAAACCGTTTAAAAACTGTTTAAGAATTTTCGAGATATTTATTGCAGAACATTTTTTGAAAGCAGATGCATAGCAAACGTTTTACATTTTATTAGTTTTACATTTATCGGAATCACTTCACAGTCCCGGAGCAAGTAACGAATAACGGACTGTACTCGTAGTAGATTTCACCTTCTGGTGTCAAAACAGAACTTTATTCGTCATTTAACATGACTGAGTATCAGTTTTAAGGACGAAAAAGTCACTTTGTGTAAGTTCACGGAATTTTTACTGCGGACACCAGCACCACTAGGAGTTGGATGTGCAGCACTTTAGGAAATACTTTCTGTCTCTTTCATGAAAAATGCGAATTCATGCGGCTGCCATCACTCGAATTTTACACAAATCCGTGAAGCGTGTATTCGTGTGATTTGATGACTCATTTCGCTGAGTTGTGAACGAGCTTCACCAAGAGGCGTTCAAAGATCGCGCGGCACATTGCTCTGGTGCACTCGAATTCAATATCGATTTGTTTCTTATGAATGTGATGAGCGGAAGCGCGACCACGCCTTTCCAGAATCGGAAGCTGTACTCAAGCAAATCGCAGGACAGGAAGATGGCTCGACAACCAACTAAACTAAGCAAACCAAGAGCTGCCCCAAGCAGCAGCCTTGGAAAGCGAGGAACTGAAGCGTTGACGCAGATGCATCTTTGACCATGTATCAACAGTATTTGAACATGAGGAAATCATGAGAGAATAATAAATGAACAGTAAATACGGAGGGGCAGAGCAAGGGGACGTAAACAGGAGCAGTCAAACGCACAGTTGCATCAGCAGGCAATCGAAATTTCCATATTTTTCTTGATCCCATCTCAAAAAATCCCGGGAGCCTTGACATCTCATTAACCTTGGCATAGTGGTATCAGTGACAGACCTCTCAATTGAGCATTTTATCTAAGTTTGCCGTTTTTCTTCATTCTAGAATAAAATTCAACCAGCTCGTAGCAGTCAAAGAACCAAGTAAAATTCGTGCATCCACGGTGGCCATTCTAGCCAATGAGATCAAATTTGAATTTTATCCATCCTATACTTAACGTCTGATCCAACTAGCCTTAATCTGCTTTCCTGAACTTGAAGCTCCTAATGAGCTCGAGGCTGTGACTGCTAGAAAGCATGCTGCTCCTGCTGCTTTTAGCTTTTTGTATGCACGACGCCGCCGTTCTTGCAGCTGCCTCGGAAAACAGAAGCACCTTTCACCTTCTAGTTCTGGACTACGAGTCAACCAGCAGTCAAGAAACAGCAGTCTATTACAATGAGTTCTCGGTTGGATACATTAACAACCTGACCCACCTGTTTCCCAGTTTCCGACTCGAATATGAGAACCGGTTTCCTGTGATGGTGAGTGATTCATCATTTCTTAACTTGAAAGTGCAACAGTGCAAAAATACCTCAATGAAAACGGTAGTCCGCCTCATGCCTCATTGTAACTTTCCTCAGAGTGACACCGGCAGTGCAGTCAAGGAGTTCATAGACGGCTATTTTTCGCCGCCTCCGAAAGCCCTGGTCATCGGCCCCGTCCTCATTCAGCAGGCGCAGTCAGTGGCCGACTTGGCCAAGTACTACTATGCTGCCCAGGTGGGATTGAGCGGCAGGGATGCGTGATGAAAGTAAAATGAAAATACATGATGAAATGCATGAAAGTTTCTTAAACTAAATTTCAGATCGGCACGTCAGCTCCGGCCTCGGATCTCAGCAACAAGAGGGCCTATCCGTACTTCTTTCGCCTGTGTTACACCGAGAGCCAGTACGCGGAGCTCACTGTGCAGCTGCTGCTGCGGTACCGATGGGCCAGGGTTGGCCTTTTAGTAGCCGACTCTGGCAGTGTGGCATCCGTGAGACATTGGCACCCCTTTCCAAAATTTCGAAAAAAAGTTTTTATAGTTTGAATTTGAGTTCATTGAATCTGTATCGAGAAGTTTTCTTACTCCATCTGATTCTCGTTGGTTGAAGGATAGTGTAGTCATGACATCACGTTTTATTTTATTTTAACGTTTTAGAAATCCAAGGTCACTTACAGCATTGCCTAACCCAAACCTTGCGGCCGGGCAGTTAGTTCGTGGTACAGACACTTCTTCAGAGAAGAGGCGCCAGTTGGAGCTTCTGAGGCAGAAATAGTCTTAATTATTTCCGTTTTGCCTTTTTTGACCAGAATTTTCCCGTAATCAGAAGGTCTATTAGCTTTTGATTAGTGTGCGATGAAACGGAGATTCTGAGTCGAATCCTATTTTAAAAAACTGTCTTTGATCAGAGAAGCCACTTTGTTCTGCTGATACCGCTGCATGGCAAATGCTATATCCGCTTTCCTGTAAACAAAAAATTACTAGATGGTTAACGACTTGGAGACAAAGCTGACGGCCAGCAACATCACACATTACGAAAAAGTGATCTACGCGACTGACGCTACAGAACAGCTTGAGCACCTGATTGTAAGCACCGCCTCCTAACAAGTCGATAGATTTTTTCACTGTTTTTGCTCAAGCCAGGCTTTTAGAAAGACTATTTTTTTGCTAGTCAGAAACGAGCTGTAATTTTGGTTCCAATTTGTTCAAACCATTTAAACCATTAAGTATTCCCATTTGACCTTTACAGACAAGAGACATTCGAATTTTCATAGCCGTTCGAGTTGTGTTTTCTGAAGAGCAGCGGCTGGAATGTTTGGTAAGAATGAGCTTTATTTTCTAGTTTAATGCTCTAAATCAATTGGTTTACGTAATTCTACTAACCCTCAGATCTTCAAATACAGACTGTTCGGACCCAAGTACTTCTGGATTCATTTGGGCTACACTCAGCGGCTGCACTCGCGACCACCGAAGTGCTCAACCAGCGCGGCCGCTTCAGCTCTGGAGGGTTCTGTGGAATTTGGTAGTGTTGTGACTGAAATGGCCGACCGGAGACCGCGCAGCATTGTCGGACTGGTGCGGCACTAGTTGCTTGTTCCACTCGATCAAGGATAACTTTGTAGAAGGCATTATACACTCATAAATTCCCCGCAAATTTTATTCGCGAGATGGCAATTATCGCGAGTAGAGCATAATTCACATTATTTAAATTTAAGAATTTCCGAATCCCAATAATTTTTATGGCACCGTATTTAGCGACTGAATAATAACATAACTCTTCAGACTTCGAAAGAGCTGTACAACAAGTTCCTCAGCGTGTACCCTGACCGGGAAAAATTCACGGTGTCTTCAACAATCCTCGGTCTCGACCTGAAGTTCGACGCCTTTCTGACAGCTGCGGTGGCCATCAACGCGACGCTGCAGCAGGGAGATTACTCGGACAACGGCAACTACTCGTCCCGGCGCAAGACACCCTTCAAGCAGGTCTTGATTGAAAGTTTGAAGTCAACCAACTTCGTGGGAATTTCAGTAGGCTTTGATTCGTGTATCACTAATAAGCATGGTAAACGAGTGATGTTTTTAAATACAAAGGCATATTTTTTACCGTATCCAGGGTCCCATCGCATTTGATGACAACAACGACCGCACGGCTGATCTACTAATATATCAGCATCGAAGTGAGAGCCAGATCAATGTGACATTTCAACTGTACTCTTTGCTACGAGTATACCAGCATTCATTACTAATTGCAGACAATACAGTTGATTTAGTGGCAGAGTTCAGCCCAGTGACGGGTGCCATAACCTGGCTAAAGCAACTGTGGTTTGCTGGTAAAGTTTTATTCAGCATAATAATTTTATTGCACAGAAAATATTTACACGCTTAAACAGAGCCAACAACTCATTCAGGTTCCAAGCCGCCGGTTGACGAGCCGCTGCTGGAGTGGCGGCAGCTGACCCTGTCCGCACCGGCCGCCATCGTCATCATTGCGATCTCCGGTTTGACCGCTGTGCTCAGCATCGCATCAGTCTGCCTGAACATCTTCCGCTCAGAGGCAGCCGTCATCAGGCTGAGCAGCCCGAGAGCGAACTGCTGCGTGTCTGTGGGCTGCCTGCTATGCAGCATCAGCTGCGTCATTCAGGCCGTGAATTTGGTTGCTGGAGCCTCCTGCGATCTTTGCTGGGCTCAGGCGGTTCTGCTGTGCACCGGCTGCTCCTTCGGGCTGGGCGCCATGCTGGCTAAAATGTGGCGCCTCCACTGCACCGTTGCAGGAAGTGTGAGCGACCCATAAATGAGTTGTGGCTCGGATATAGCTCGTTGTGTATACTCGTGGCTACATATATCTGCAGCTAGGCTGGCCACAGCTGCTTACCACCAGCAGGTTCTTCGCTGACCCTTGTGCTAATGTCTTTTAAATAATAATATAACTCGTAATTGCATGCATACGAAGATAAAGTAGAGACTTAAGAGATATGAGCGAATCATGGACTTTTATGGACTGTAAGTCAATTCTTCCGCTTCTTAACTCTTCAGCGGCCTCGTGACTCGGTTCTTCCTGGCCTGGTCGCGGCCCTGCTGGCAACTGACGCTGCAATTTTGACTTCATGGTCCGTGTTTGACCCAACGAAGCTACTGACTGTCGATCTCTGGGCTTCGGTGAGCATGGCTAAAAGCCTATACGAGCTACAAGCTACGTATTTATCATGGCATCAATTTCGACTTCATTACATACATGCACTCATTGAAGTTAATCAACAATATCCATTAGTAAGAGGAAGTGTAACAATTAGGTTTATTCAAAGTCAGATACAATCCATCCATAAAATCCGTTGTGCGGAAATAAGAGTCGGAAACTACTCGTAAGTTCGTACTGAAATCACTTTTAGGAGAACATTCAGTCTGGTTCGCTGGTGCGCGAAGTGCTCTCCGTGTGCCGATCGAGCTCCAACATTGTGTGGATTGGCGTCCTCATTGGGTTTAAAGGTCAGCAACCGTTGAATATGCAAGTTGATCAAAGAAGTTACAAGCCTTAATATTTATGTACTTCAGGCATCCAGCTGCTTTTCGGGCTGTTTTTCGCTTGGGAGACGCGACAGCTCCGCCCGAGTGAGCCAAGCGACGCCCGCCTCACCACAGCCAGCGTCCGCAATGTCGGCACCGCGGCTCTGGTGGGCTTGGCGCTGGGTTTCTGCCTGCCGGACAGCGCCGCTCCGCTGCGGGGCGCCCTGCTGGCCGTCTGCCAGCTGGTGGGCGCATCCGGCACGCTGGCCTTGCTGTTCGGGCACCAGGCAAGCTGGGGAAATTCTTGGCGGGGCTTCAAGTATGGAACTTTTTCGAAGTATCGATATAGCTATTTGTTTTAATACTTGTTTCAGGTAATCAGTCTGGTGAAAGGCCATGAAGAATAAACAGAACTTGCGAGACAGCACGAGGAGCCTGATGTGCTGCGGCAAAGAACTTTTAAATCCTTGCTAGTTGGATGTCACCTTACAAGAATTAAGGAGCAAACAATCTACGACACTTGTTTTGAATATAGTCTTGCTCCTACTGAAATAAATTTTGAAGCAAAGTGACACCACTAGACAAATAGGAGACTACTGAGGCATGCTGAGATATTGTTGATTTCCAGCTTCTTGAATTTCTCGTATTCCGAACTTTCCCGGTTAAGAAAAAAACGTACTGATTATTCGTATTTGTGAGTCAAAACACGGTAGATGTAATTTTTTATTTATTCATTTAATGCCTACATATTTACTGTTATGCCACATTGTATATTTACAATGTTGAAGGTTGTGACCGGAGATCAAAAGATTCAAGCATGCACTACCACGCTACCTTTTGTCTTTCAGATTGGCATTTCTTGATTTTTTAACTGCTCAAAGTTACTACTCATGTGCTACTACTTATATCACAAGAAAAGAGCGTGATATGGTAGTCTAATTTATCATCAGTCACTTAGGCGACACTGTTAGTGAGTGAGCCGGACCAATGACAGACAAGCTGATTCAGGTTCAGTTGATCTGGAGATCCAGCTTTAAAAGCTCTCCTTCGTTGATCAACTGCAGAAAAACGTCGAGAAAAACGACGAGCGTAAATTCTCGAAAAACTTCACGAAACTAATTTTGGAATTTTTAGGGTGCGCATTACTTTCGTGCTGTATCTGAACTTACTCCTGTATAAGTCAGCAGCATGAGAGCACGTGGCTGCGGTGTACGACCTGCTGACCAGCGGCTGTCCATCGATATCGGCTGAGCGCGCACCAGCAACCACAGCCAGTGAGCCCGAGTGCATCCTGAGCTGCACCCTGAATGAAGAGTGTGCGGTTTCTTATAGCCAGCGCTGCCTGCTGGAGCCTGAACTCCATGCCGCCAACCGCCGGGCTCTGCGAATCGGGAATGATTGCGCGAAAGAAACGGACCGGTAGACCAAGTGACTCTGACCTTTCATTAGACTGATAAAATATAGTCTTTTCAGTGAAAAGTAATTAAACTTGCTCAAATACATACTTCAGTCCGAAGCACACCGAAGCCAGATACGACTACTCAAAGGCCAGACGCCACAACACCGGGAGTGTCAACGCTGAACTTTGCTCCAGACGTGCTAATCTGGTACAACTTTAAGAAAGGCTTCAAGAACCTGGCCAACGAATCGCTGTACCCCGCTGAGCCGGTCAACATCGTTCCTACGTCGCTGCTAACACAGCTGGCTTCTCTATCAACCTTCGTCTAAGCCGGAAGTTCAGCATTTTCTTTCAGGGAAACTTTGCTGTGAACTCAATGTGAAGTCAATGAATTTTTGTTATTTTCTTTTCATACAGGGCTTCTGTTACAGCTTACTTCATTTTCACGAGTGAGAAGGAAGCAGTGAGAAGGAAGGTGCTCGCATGAGAGCTTGGCTGACTCTGTTTATTATTTTGCAGAGAGGTGGTGGGTGCAGAACAGTGCGCATGGGGTGGGGTTGAATTCAAGTTCATTCAAGTCCCTAAGCCGGTCGATAGCGATAGCAATCGTCACTGGCTAGAGAACAATTCAGTGTACGCAACCTATTGCAAAGTTAATCGTGTCACCATGCCGTATCGCGTGTATTAGTTAACGCCATCACCGCTACACCATTCTGTCAGGTGGTGCTCGAACTCGAGTCAGGTAGCGCCGGGGTGTCTCGTCAGCAGAGGCTGCGAGGCCGACGTGCCGCCAGCGTCAGTTGCCGCGCAGCCCTCAACCGGAGCTGTGCGGCTGATCGATTCGGTCAATCGATTCTGCCAGTTGCGAGCGCTGGCATTGACGATGAAACCTTTCGACCCAGCGACTGCTTTCTCCTGTACGAGCAGCAGATCTGAAATCGCGGTAGAGCACGCAATCTCCAGCCTGGAACTGGTACACTGGCCGCTGTTGCTCCTGAGACTGTGTCAGGAGACCCAGCCGGCTGCGCAGCTGGCGGCCAATGACCAGCTGGCTGGGCGCGGTGCCTCTGACGCTTTGCGGAGTCTTGCGGTAGGCCATCAGCAGTCTTTGAAGTTGCTCGTCGGAGTGACCGCACTTACTCAGATGCCGCTTCAGCAACTGGGCGAAGCGCTCGGCCTGGCCGTTGCTTGCCGTGTGGAATGGCGTCGAGAAGATGTGCCGGATTCCGTTGGACCTGACGAACTCAGCGAACTCATTTGAAGATGGGACAACACCACGCCCACTTCGTGTCCCGTGAAGCGTCACACTCGAGCCGCAGCGGAAGATCCGGATTGCAGTGCACCAGCACCGGTGATTGGAGCAGCAGCAGCTTAGTCTCACTGAAGGTAGTTTGCTGCGGCTTGTCCCGCGTCCTTAGCCAGCAGCTGATCGAGCGGCAGGAACCGGCATGCCGAGGAACGAGAGCAGCTAGCTGACGTCCTTCGGCGCTGGGGCGTCTTGAATTGCGGCCACCCTGTGCGTTAGCGGGCTGAGTCCACATGCGGTATCTCAAATATTCCATGAATAACAGGCTCTTTTGCTTGTTCAGTCTGAGTCCCGACTCAAGGAGGCGCTGAAGAACTTCTTCCAGGTGTTTCATATGTTGCTGCATCGTCTTGCCCGTGACCAGAATGTCGTCGACAAACACCTGGACAGAGTCGAGATCTCTTAGCAGAGTTTCCAGAGTCTGTTGAAAAATCACTGTAACGCACTTGATGCCAGAAGGCATCAAGGAAGTACCTTGGGAGTGTTGGTATTGGCGAAGGCTTTGCTGTCCTCGGCGAGCGGAAGCTGCAGGAAGCCATTGGACAGATCGAGCTTTTGTCCATTTGCAGCCGCCTCCCAGCTTGGCGAACAGCAAGCACACCCGGCAGCACACCCGGCAGCACATCCGGCAGCACACACGGCAGCACACACGGCAGCACACACGGCAGCACACACGGCAGCACACACGGCAGCACACACGGCAGCACACACGGCAGCACACACGGCAGCACACACGGCAGCACACACGGCAGCACACACGGCAGCACACACGGCAGCACACACGGCAGCACACACGGCAGCACACACGGCAGCACACATGGCAGCAAACCCGGCAGCACACCCGGCAGTACATTTACTAATCAAGTTATTTACCTTCTTTCCGTATGCTAACATTTTTATTATTTCTTTCTTCCCAAACCAGCAAACCTATCCATCAACCAGAACCACCTGCACTCTCAATATTTTACAACCCCAAAAACCTGCATATCTCCTCAATTCTTTACAAGAAAACAACCAACCAACCCACAATCTGTTCATCAGCCTTACTAAACTCTCCCTCACTAGCTCGTATTTCCGCCTCCCGTTATGGAGAGAAGCGGAGATCACACGGGAGAGCGGGCGATGCTTGATGGGGTGGAAAGCAGGGCCTGATCAGCCAACACCATCAGACTCGGTCCATGAATTCTTTCTAGGCCCATTGAGTCTTTCTCTTGTCGTCGAGAATCGATATTGATCGAAAAGATTTTACCATCCACTTAAAATTCTTCGAATCGCCACCCATCCAGACTGTAACAATATTCAATGACAAAAGCAGAGTTGTTCTTTCGTGAAAAAATGCGCTGCGATTTCATTTCCGTACCCCCTGGTCTTCAGCTTTTGGGTCGGTCCCACAGGCACAGAGTGTGCTGATGTTCAAGTAAGAACATCTACTGTAAGAAGATTCTGTAATAAGAACATTCAAGTAAGAACAGCTACTGTAAGAAGATTCTGTAATAAGAACATTCAAGTAAGAACAGCTACTGACTGGAAAGAGCGCGGCTGCTTGCCTCCAAGGACGTCTTTTGTAGACTAGATGTACGTGCTGTTATAATACTAGCAATAGCCCTGATTGCCTCCGCTCTGGCTGCGAGTCGACTGCCTCCCTGATTCAGCTCAGTCGACAGCTCTGACATCGCGAATCATTTTTGAATAATTTTCCACATATAAAATTTTTCCAGTTTCCATATGCAAACTGAATCAGAGGAGTCAAAGAGTTTGCTGCCATCTCGCTTTCAACAACGATTTCATCGAATTAGAAATGAGTTTGAAGCAGAGCCAACTGAGCTCGTGTCTTTTCTCTACTCTCATTGGTGCTTGCTGAACTTTATATAATATATGCACCTTGCAAGACAAGTCGCAACAATCTTGCTTTAATCCTGATGCTAAATATTTGCAACGTAACTTTTAGTCATGATCTCAGCATCTTTTGCCGCGCTGATCGGCATGCTTTCGCTACTGTGCGGTTCATCATCAGCGTGCCCGCAGGGCTCCGCGATTTTTGAGCTGACGACCAGCAGCTGCCCCTCTGCACTGGCTGGCCTGGAGTCTGTGACTGCGGCCGTGGAGACGAGTGCCTGTTTCGCTGCACCCTGGACCCTGGGTGCCAGCTTTCTGTGTACCTGAGGGACAGCAAGGCCTGCTACACCCTGTCCGACGTCTCGGCCGGGAGCTGCGGACCCGAGATGATTGCGCGACTTAAGCGTGCGGATAATTGCAGTAAGAGCTATGCTCCATAAACCTTGTTTGCTCAATAATAATAATAGTTGATTACAGCTGCCCTAATGGGCAGATGTGCAACCGACAGCTCAGCCGCAGCTATTGCGCGGCACATCTGAAGGCTGTTCAGTCCAAGGACTGGGACGTCGCCACACACATCCTCAATTACCCCAGTTAATGCTGGCACCCATTTTACAGCTGGGTGAACTGAAGCAATGCAGAGTTAAGTGTCTTGCTCAAGGACACAAATTGTTCGAGTAGATCGAGAATCGAACCCGACCTTTCAGTCGTAAGTCCGACGCTCTAACCACAAGGCTACACCCCTAGGCTTAATTCCAATGTCTCGCACTATGTAGAGCTAATTGAACTTCCCACAGATGGTCCAGCTCCGCCTACTATGCAAACCAGCTCACCCAACCCTCTAACAATAACTGGATCGCCGACCACCATTCAGTCAAGCACCACCACTGTGGCTCCTACATCCAGCATTGCGGCTCTTGGCTTCGCTTCAAACATGATGCTTTGGTACGACTTCAAGAAGGCTACACAAACCTGGTTGACCCGATCAGCCACCAAGCCAGTCCGGTTGGCGTGGCCGAGCAGAACTCAGCTAGCGGAGTTCGTTTAAATGGCGCGTCTGGCTCTTATATCGAAATTAGCACGCCGAACTATTTTAATAATTTCAAAGTCGGAAAAGATTTCAGCTTCTTCTTTCAAGGAACTTTCGCGATCAACGGCGCGTAAGAACACTCATATTGAGTTTGGGAATAATCTGCTTTCGATGTTGAGGAACTATGCATATTCTTATTGTATTTTTTACGCGCGCAGGGGCAATTGCCTGAGCTCGTTCAGCAGCTGCTCTTCGAGCTCGACTGTGAGCTACTTGAGCACCAATAACAATGGCGGAGTTTACGCAAGAACATACTTCGTGGACGGTTCTGATCTCTATGCTTATGTGAACTCTCAGACAGTCATTCCAAACGACAGCAATCAGAGACGCAACTCGGTGGGAGTGAGCTTCGATGGAGCCGCTTGAACTACGCGAACAAGTGGTACATGAATGGAAGCCTGCACAACACAGAAACACCGAATAGAAATGGCGGCAGTCCGGTCGCCAGCCAATACTACGACTGCCTCCGCATCGGCAACTGCTTCGGCTCGAGCCCTCCCTACTACAGCGGCTGGCTGCAGTGCTGGGGATTCGCGAACGC